>JAWZYT010002099.1:0-25602 GCA_034508575.1 Petrolisthes manimaculis | reverse complement strand
AGCAGCTGTTATGAAGTTATTGATACGTTTTTCATGAGAACTATTCTAGATTGGGTAGAAATGCATTTTTCTGAGACAAACCATACATGCCATATATATAGCAAACCGAGATTACATAAAGAAATTCTCCTCACCCTCACAATGTTTGTATGTATTGCCAAGTCTCGAGTCCAGGCAAATTGGACATTAGGTGAAAAGGCCACCAAGTCACTAGTTATGTGCCTCCCTCCTCGGTGAGTGACTTGGTAAAGAGATGAGAAAAGTAAAGATGCGAGGGATGAAAGATGGAAGTAACTCTAATAAGTGGAGTGAGTGAAGGGAGCATCATCACCAAGGTTAAGGACACTGCTCTTAAAATTACTTGGTGGGGAGAAAAACGCTTGAGAATTACTCTTAATGAGCTTTCTTCAAGACCAGTTCACTGACACACGGCCTGGAGTATAATTATGGCGCCAGGTAAAGGAAGGCAGATGAAAAGAGACGCAAGATATTTGAGAGAGGGAGGGAGGGAAGAAATAAGAAAGTAAGGACAGAGGATTAAACGAGAATGAAAGGGGAACAAAAGGGATGCAGGAGAGGTGAAAAAGAATGTCTGATCAGAGAGGAAAGTTATAAGGGAAAGAAGAGAGGTTAGATGAGGCGAAGGGAAGGGAAGAAAAGACGGGAAACAGGGATGGGTGAAGGGAAAAAGGTGGAAAGGAAGAGATGAGGTTAAGAAAGAGAGAAAATGAAAGGGATGAAACACACAGATGATTATGGAAAATAGGAAATAGAAGAAACAGTAAGATGTTTGTAAAAGGAATATTAGTGTATTACTGATTGACTGATTTATTGATGATAGGCGACGCAACAGCGAAGTCATATGGCGCCGGAGAAAGAAGATAATTGAGAGGTGGGGCAGTAAGCACAAAAGGAAACAGAAAAAAAAGGAACAGTTGGAGAAGTGAAAGCCTCTTTTAGGGTAGCCTTATACGACAAGCAGTGATTCTGGGGAAGTGATTATGTGTTAGATGGAAGGGAAAAAAAACAACTAAGATCTATAATATAAGTTGTATGTTTCCTTTCCTTTACTATCCTCCCTTACCACCTTCTGTCCCTCTTATTTATTCTATTACCTCCCCCGTAGGAAGGTATTCCCTGTAGTAATATGGGGACCACCACCACCACCACAAACACCACCACCACTTTCACCAACACCACCTACATCACCACTTCCACTACCACCACCACCTGTACCACCACCAACACCATCCCAACCACCACCACCACCACCACCACCTCCACCACCACTACCACCACCACTTCCACTACCAACACCACCACCACTTCCACTACCAACACCACCACCACTACCACCACCACCTCCACCAACACCACCACCACTACCACCACCAATACCACCACCACCACCACCACCACCTCCACCACCACTACTCCATCCACCACTCATCACCCTCAGTTGTTTCCAGTTCTCTGCTAATTGCCTCCTCCATTTCTTTTAACGCCACTCACTTTACAGTTCGCCCACACATTCCCTGTCGTCTTTCTTCACAGTTAACTGTATTTAGTATCGGCCAACCTTGTATTTTCTTCATATATTTTTCTCTTTTCTTCAATTCTTTCTCCTCTTTTTGGTAAATTGAGGGGCTACTGATTCCTCCAAAATATACCAGAATACAGACGCCCTCAATGGTATATGGTCCAAATTACATCATAATATTAGAAATGGGCCAATTCCTCCTCATCATCATCACTACACAATAATTAGCATGTAAACAATACAGATAGCTGGCAACAACGTTTATATTTTTCTCTCTTTAACACGGTAGATATTTCTCGAAAGAGGAAATCATTCAAAAAGAAACAAATGCTGTCCATAAAACCAACATACGCTTCATACATTACACATAAACAAACGCCAATTTATTCAAGAAGAAATAAGAAAAGCCTCTTGACCAAATGCTTACCGTTTATGATTCTATACATAATTTACGACGATGGCTTTAGAGTTTTATATTTCATAGAATCTTTTATAAACTCTCTCTCTCTTTTCTGTCGAAAAATATAACTACAGTAATAAAGGCAGTCAACCGTAAGGGGATGGTATACATTTGGTACATAAAAACACTTTAATTCCTTCAAAGTATGCCAGGATACACGTCCAGAATAACAAACATGTTGCTTGAAATAGTGTGGAGGAATCAGTTGCTCCAGATTTGCCAACACTGTACTACCCCTTTAATTTTTTATGCCAGCCAGGCATCATACAGTATGCTTGACTCCTTCCATCACCCAGTCATTACCTAACGAACGTAAAGTGAAGATGGCAGGGAGGCTGTGTGACTTCGGCTGCCTCTGAACCAACTCAAGTGTCTTACCGCATAGGAAATTATATCTGATATTTTTGCCGAAGGAATATGAATACAGCTATAATTGTCACAGGTTTTAATATTATTCAATGATATTTCGTTCTCAATCCAATATCTTGCTCATGAAATATGATGTGATTTAAAAAAATATATTTCATTTCCGTTCTTTCAAGTGTCGCGGGTGGCAAATAAAGTATTCTCTATGTACAGCCAATCTGATGCACATTATTTAGAGGAAGGATTCACGCACCTAGAGACCATATCACTGAAAATCTCTTGGCCTCTTAACTGAAAGAGATTTTGGTGTATATGACTTGATTCCACCACCACCACCACCAAGTAAACATTAGCAGTGTTCACCTCACTCTCGATAGTTGTTCACCTCTCTTAGTCCACCAGGCTCACCTAACTCATCAAAAGGCTTAGGAGCAGCTCGTCGTCACATCGCCCTTAGTTAACTGAGGCTCTGAGTAATGCTTCTGAACTTGACCAACCTCTGATGTCGCCGGCTGTATCACTCTACTTACTGTCACTGAAAAGATCAAGCGTTTGAGTCCACTCCGCAAAAGTTTTAGAAATTTCTAAGGGAAAGCCAAAGAAGGGAGGGAGGGAAGACGGGAGGAAAGGAAGAAGGTATAAAAAGAGAAGAATGAATGAAGGAAGAAGGTAGTAATGAGAAGAAGAAAATAAGGAAAGGAAGAAGGTAGTACTGAGAAGAAGGAAGAAAGAAGGTAGTAAAGAGAAGAAGGAAGGTAAGAAGGAAGGAAAGAAAGAAATGAGGAATGAAGACGTGAAGGTGGAGGAAAACTGTGAATGTGTACAAACCAAGATACAAACAGGCTACAAAGTACAAGTACATTCAGGCTACAAACACCAGTCCCTCATTTGCTACCGTACTCTTTACAAGCCGTGAACCGAAGTGCCAGTGAAGCTTAGTAATGTGTCTGCTGAATGTTAAATTTCTGTATGGTGAATTTGTTTTGTGATTATCCATTGTAATGAATTATCCGTCAAGAAGCTTTCATTACATCGGTGAGGCTTATGTATCTATCTATCTCTCAAACTATCTATTGATTATTGTATCTATTTCTTTATCTATCTATCTATTAATTGTCAGATGCCATAATTCACTTGGAAATGGCTAACAGTTGTCGTTCCTTCCACCGACTTTCCCTCACACTTATGTCCTTCTGTCTTATCCCTTCTCCTTGGTTATAGTTTCCCTCGCCCTCTCAGTCCTTTCACTTTGCTTTCATGCACCCATTCAGTTTCCCTCTTACTCTCCAGTCGTTTCATGTGTTTTAACCATCTCAAAGTGCTCCTTTTACCACTCGCCAATGCATTCACCTCATCACATCACTCGCGAAACTCTTGATTTGTCAGCATTTCTCATAAAACTTATTTCTATTCTTCTGTAACCTTTTAAAAGCGCATATCTTTCATTTTCAAGTGTAAGAACGGTAATCCCTGAGCTAACATGGGGTAACTTCCCTACTTATATGCTCGCTCCTTTATTTTTTATTACAACATTCAACGAAGCCCAAACCCTTGACCCCTGCTCCACCATCTTATACAACTCATCTTCCAAACTCTCATCTTTGATCATCCCCACTACAATGGAAGCTGATGTTCCCTCCTCTTGAAGACCAGATTCCCAGACATGTTTATTTTCCATTTCCGCGACACACACGCAGCCAGAAGCTCATTTATCAATCCCTGAGTCTCCCTCTTTTCATCAGTCAGCAAAACCGTATCACCACCAAAGTCTGGACAACTTTACTCGTTACAAGGAAAACCTCCGATCTAAGGGGTTATAAAAAGAACTGAACTGATTGCTGAGTATGTACAGTATGCTGAGTATGATTGCTGAGTATATGCAGCCGAGAATGTACGGTATGTATGTATATATTGTGAATTACCCAAGTTCAGTACCCGAGTGATAGCATCGAGTAGGTAGCGTTGGTGATGGTGCAGCCAATATCCATAGCATGTGTGAACTCTGTCAGGGCAGCTAAAGTCTGTTCAAAATTTGTTTCCACTAGCCTCTATCTATCTAGCTATTGCTATCTGTCTATCTATCGCTATTTTTATCTATCTATTTATCTATCTATTTCTATCTATCTATCTAACTATCGCTCTATCTATCTATCTATCTATTTCTATCTATCTAAGCATAAGAGGCCAAAAGGAACAAAAGTTTTGAACAGGGTATTGCATGGTGGTGATTCAGCTTCCCTTCCACTCTTACAGGATTAAACGAGAATAGGATTAAAAGTGGGATAACACCTAGATAACACCCAGACCTTGGAGTGGACGAACAAATACTACTCCAGAGCAGATCTCAAACCATCATCATAAATGGAGATACTTGAGAGGAAGGACATCCAGTGATAAACCCACAGTGAACATATCGACCATCAGATCATTATAATATTATAGGACTAGTGGGTACATACAGTAACAAGAATAATTAGTGGCGAACAGAGACGAAAAGGACAACTACACCGACCAACATCACCTTAGAGAGAAAATATGACCAATATTAGAATTTAAAAAAGAGAGAATCCAGAAACGAAGGCAAGGTGAAGGAGGAGAACACAATGGAACAGTATAGGACGAATTCCCCAACCAACCATAAGTTATTTCTCACAGTGCCTTTACCGGAACTGAAAGAAGGGTACCAGCAATAGCAGTCTTATAAAATTAATGGGACAAGTGGAAGAACATCTACCTGAAAAATAATGTAATGTATTCATGTACGTATGTGAGTATATAATATGTATGGTGCGTATGTGTGTATGTACGTATGTGTGATTGTATGTATGTATGTATGTATATATATGAATGTATGCATACTGTATATATGTATGTATGTACGCTATGTATGTATAAATGTTTGTATGCATATGTATGTATGTACTCACTGAAGACAAATTTAGGGTAGGTAATAAAATCAAGAGTGTGTACGTGGTTGTGTGTGTGTCTTCTCGAGGTGTGTGTGTGTGTGTATCTGTGCTTCTGTGTGTGTGTGTGTGTGTGTTTCTTATCGAGGTGTGTGCGTGTATCTGTGCCTGTGTGTGTGTATTTTCGAGGTGTGTGGGGCAGGATCGGATTGGTGAGAATAGGCTAGGTATATAAGACAGAAAGTAAGATGGAGTAGGCTAGGAGATAATGCGATGGGGAAAAGTGAGGAAAGATAACATGGGGAAAATTGAGACTGGATGAGGGGGAAAATAAACTTGAGGGAAGAAGGTGAGGGAGAAAATAATAAATGGGAGAGGAATGGAAGGAAAACGTGATAAAGAAGAAGTGATAAAAGATGGGAGGTACAAAAAGGAATAACTGGGAAAAGGAGAGAATAAATATAACTGTGTAGGAGAGAACTGATAATGATGATGATGTTGGGAGGTAGAACAGTTAGAAGAGGGAGGAAAGGAGGGAGGAAGAAAGGGAGGGAAAATAATTGCTTATACGTGGAAGGTAATATTTTGGATGTAGATAGGGAAGAGAGGAAGAGAGAGATAAAAACTGATAGATAGATAGATAGATGCTGATAGATACATCAATTGAGAGAAAGAAAAGAGAGAGAGAGAGAGAGAGAGATAGCGAGAGAGAGAGAGAGAGAGAGAGAGAGAGAGAGAGAGAGAGAGAGAGAGAGAGAGAGAGAGAGAGAGAGAGAGAGAGAGAGAGAGAGAGAGAGAGAGAGAGAGAGAGAGAGAGAGAGAGAATATATGTAAGAATGAAGGGATGCAATAGAGGTGACAGGAAGGGTAAAGGAGAGAGAAAGTGAAAGAGAGAAAAAGAGGATTATGCAGAAAAATCCAAGAGGGAGAATAGAGAAAGAAGAAAGATAATCCTGATGGAGGAGGAAAAAGAACAGATACGGAATTGGAAGTGAGGAAAAGTAGGGAGGAAAAGCAAAGGAATGAGAATTAAGGGGAAAGAGGAAAGAAACGAAGGAAAAAAATAAGAACATGAGAAGTAAGGGAGAGGGGGAAGACAACGAAGAAAAAAGAATAAATAAAGGTAAAGGAATGAGAAGTAAGTGAAAAAGAGGAAAGAAAACGAAGGACAAATATAAAGAAAATGAGAAATAAGAAAAGAGGAGGAAGAAAACGAAGGAAAAATCGATAAATAATATGGAATGATAAATAATTGGAGAGGGGGAAGAAAATGAAAGATAAATGGAGAAATATAAGGGAACGAGAAATAAGGTAGTGAGGGAGAAGAAAATGAAGGTAAAACAAATATAAATAAAAGTAAGGGAATGAGAAGAAAATGAAGAAAAAAATAATAATAAAATAGAATGAGAAATAAGGGGAGAGAGGGGGAAGGAAACTAAGGTTAAAAAGGATAAAATAATAAAAAGAAGTATGGGAATAAAAAGTATATGAATGAGAGAGGGGAAGAAAGGGGAAGAAACAGAACGAAAAAAGAAGATATTAAGGGAAAGGGGGGAAGAAACCGAACGAAAAACAAACGAAAAACCCTATTAGGTGTCAAGGTTACTGGGAGGAGGAAGATAGATGGGAAGGGAGCATATTAGAAAAGATAAAGGAGGTAAAAACGGAGAGAGGAGAAAAAGGAAGAGAGAAAAGAAAGAGGGAAAGAGGGAGGGAAGGTGGAGGGAAGTCAAGCATGAACCAATTATTTTGGCAAGAAAAAGAAAAGAATGAAAATATATAGTTGAAAAATGCTGTACAATATGGACCCGATATTTCTGTATGCATATAATGCTTTGTGTGTGTGTGTGTGTGTGTGTGTGTGTGTGTGTGTGTGTGTATGTGTGTGTTTTTGTGTGAGTGTGTCTGTGTGTGTGTGTTTTTGTGTCATTGTGTCTGTGTGTGTGTGTGTGTCTATGTGTGTGTGTGTGTGCACGTCTGTGTAAGCTTTTGTGCGTGTGTGTAAACTTTTATGTTTGTGTCTGTGTGTGAGTGTGTGCGTGTAGGTACAAGTACTGTGAGTGGTAAGATTTTATTTTCCCAGAGATTACAAAAATGTGCATCGTAACGCATGTATTTCTAGAGCAAATTACCATGAATATGCTCTAACCTAAACTACAAGGTATATTCCAGTCTAATAAAACCAACGGATCAAGAATGGTAACTCATATCTTGGACGCTAGGGCTATAAAATTGACGGAATTTTAAGGGTTCATCTCCTTTAGTCGAATTGGAGGGCTGTTGATTTCCCCAAACTACGCCAGGAAACAGACTTTATCTTAATGTACAAGTAAGCATAGTTTGAAGGAGGAATCAGTAGCCCTCAATCAGCCGAGAGCGTGAAGGGAAAAAATATAGCACCCGTCTGTCGGAAAAGTCTACGGACAATGTCACCCACATTTCACTACCTCAGTCAATATATAAACCCCATATTTTTTATTTACATATTTTGTTTTACTCTCATCTATATAGACCGTGCGACCTCATTCATATTTACTGAAGGGTCGAGCAGTTTGGCGGCCCTTCTGTGTGTTGATGTAAAAAGAATTGACAAACGAGTGAGGGAAGAAAACAAAACAATAATATTTGAGACAAATAGTTATGTAAGGCAGGGTGACATGGGTGAGAAAAAAATACGGAAGGTCTCACACGTAGGAAAAAGAAAAACGACAATAAACAAGGAAATAGTAAGATAAGTGAGCAAGGGAAGGGGAAATATAGGAATGAGAAGAGTGGAAGAAAATGAAGCTTGGAAATACAGAAAATAGTCGTGTGTGTGTGTGTGTGTGTGTGTGTGTGTGTGTGTGTGTGTGTGTGTGTGTGTGTGTGTGTGTGTGTGTGTGTGTGTGTGTGTGTGTGTGTGTGTGTGTGTGTGTGTGTGTATGTGTATGTGTGTGTGTGTGTGTGTGTGTATGTGTGTGTGTGTGTGTGTGTGTGATCAGACCTGCTCCAATCTTCTTTCGTCTCTTATTATATACATCACCGCATTGCCTCAAAAAAAAAAAAAAACTTCTCTCTCGTCTCTTTGGAAACAACACACATTGGTTCAGGCCATCCGGGAGAAAATTGGCCACTCATACATACATACATACATACATGACTATCCCCCTAATACCTTACCTAGTCACTCTAATGTCTGCGAATATATTTTCAGTGCTGATAAACTTTAAGCCCATAAAAACTATCCCTTCTTACTGATCGTCAGGAAGAGTTTTGCAAGACCCATTCCATTAATGCCCTGTCCTACCTCTCTCGTGTCTGGTCTTCCTTTCTCTCTCTCCGGGATTATGGTAAGTCTTTGGTCGTTGCCGGTGACACTTGTAAAGACTGTGATATAGGAAGGAATTTATATCACTACCTCTCACCAACTTGTCCTCCTTCGATACTACTCCTTGTTTCCTTTCATACACCTTCCTCTCTTTAATTAAGGGGAGATTCTTGTCTACAGAGAGAAAGAGAGAGAAAGAGAGAGAGAGAGAGAGGAAGTGGGAGAGAAGAAGCACAAGTAATGGGAGGGGCGGAGAGAGAGTGGGAAAGATATGCACCGTATGAAAGGAAGAAGGGAAAAAGAGTGGACGTATAAAAGAGGAAAGGAAGGAGAGAAGGAAGCATAGGAGAAAGACGGAGGATGAAGAATAAAAATAACTAATGAAAGAGCGAATGCAGGAGTAGTTGGAAAAGAAAAATGTAGGGAAATGAAGGAGGCAAAGAGTTGGAGAAAAGTGGAAAGAAGATGGGAAAGAAATAGAGGTAAAGGAAAGTAACGGAGAGAGGAAGAGAGAGAGAGAGGAGCGGGAGAGAGAAGGTAGACGACGACAAGCAGTGTGGGAGGGATAGACAAGAGAGGAAAGAGGCAATAAAATAGGGGAGAATGGAGGAAGGAAAGATAGAAAAGAAGTGAATGTGACAAGAGGTAAAGGAAGAGGGGAGGAGACAGAACCAGAGTGGACAGTGACAAGAGAAAGGAGGGGATAAGTGGCGCAGGAAGACAACGAAAACAAGAGAAAGAGAGAGGAGAAGAAAGAGGCAGGAGAAGGAAGAAGAGTGTCAAGGATAAAACATTCGAGGAATTTAGAAAAACAAAAGGTAAGAGAAAGAATGGAAAGGACAGAAAGTGAATAAGGGGCACAAAGAAACAATAAATAGGAAAGAGATAAATAATCCAGTCTTTTAAAAAAGGCATGAAAGTGAAGGAAGTAAATATAATGGCTTTGGAAATCGCACAAAAGACGATACCATCAAAGGAAAAGCGAACACGAAAAATACTCTCCTGTTAATCTAATTATGAAAATTAATAAGCGTAGGAAGGGACAATTGAACGAAATGAAACTTTTAAATATTTAACATTCAAAATTAATTGAAATAAATTATAAGCAGATATATCCATTTCGAGGGAAAAAAGGGACATGAATGAGAATGTGAATAACTAAAGTATTCTATAAGCAATAAACAAACTAAGGTAAAATTATCATATCAGAGGAAGTTGTATAAAAACATAGAAGGATTAACTACTGAAATACAACGGAACTCGTAAATAATACAACAGAAAACCATTACCAACCAAAACATATACATAAAAACAAAACATAAGAAACAAGAAAGAAGGATAAAAATACACTCCAAGACCGAATGAAGATTAAGCAGTCTAGGTGAACAGTTTTACGTAGCTAATCACTGCCCGACTCCTCGTAAATTTTCCCCACCCCACGCACTCCATCTCTCACTTCCCCTCCTACTCATGCAAGAAAACTCACACGGATTAATAGCCAGGGTGGAATGAGCGACGATCTATCTACCCAACACAACTCACCTAACGCCAGCACTCACCACCTCATGTTGATCATTGCTTAGTGCTGAGTGTGACAGAAGCTCTAATGATATTTACTGTACCAATTGTTAGTTAAAGTTGACAAAATATCCACTCTTACCTTACTACTTTAATCAACAAATGTAAGAAGTTATTTTCCTGTTACTCAGTATTTTCCACTCTGAGTGTTGAATTACGCTGAGTTCTGACAGAAATATAGAATAAAAATAATTAATGAAACAATTGATTTGTTTTGCTATCAAATTTTTCTGATTTTCCGATTGCTCGTCGTAAATAAAGGTAGACAAGGAACGTGACAAAACTCTAAAGCCAATCAATGATCGTCAGTAGTATATATTATCTATACATTCGCTCACTATTATGAATCTCAGTTTGGTTTTTATGAAGAACTGATATAGATCATTCGTTTAAGTCAAAGGAATCTGCTGAGTCAGTGTACATTTCAGTTTGTAATTCTTTGGCGCAAATTAGGGCAAAGAAAAGCAAAACAAAAAACCTTCTGGCGAAATATCCAGTAAAGTATAAAAGTTTCCAACAAAATGTGCTTTACTGTCATGATATAATTATACAGAACAAGACAGGAGTTATGATAGTTTGTCCTTCTTTTCAACACGTGTATTGTCTCTTGGGCAGTTGTATCCAGGAGTGCCTTAAAATAGTAGTAGGTAACGTGTTCCCCCATTACCACTCCCTACACCTGGTTCTGGGAATAAGGGGTATAAGCGTGCATGTACATCATTATTCAAGACACGTGGAAATTGGTTATAGTCAAGTCTTTGGTTTGAGTCCCGCTGATAGGGTTAGTTAAGGACGAAGTACAGTGTTGGTTGGTAACTCTGCAGCAAGTGGTTCCTACAAACTATTCAAAGTAACAGACCACCATTATTTATTGCTCATCTGTTTCCGTTTTCTGGCATACTTTGGAGTAATCAAGGCACTCCATTGTACCAAAAGTGTGTTACCCACTTAATTAGTATTGGTGGTAGTGGTGGTATTGGGGCTGGAAGCAGTTCTGTAATTATTCACGTCATCGCCAACGCACGCACGCACGCACGGACGCACGCACGCACGCACGCACGCACGCACGCACGCACGCACGCACACACACACACACACACACACACACACACACACACACACACACACACACACACACACAGAGAGATAATACCACAACACCAAACATGTAACCATACATTTAGACACAGCTGTACACAACACGTCTCATATCGACTCAGTAACCGCTGCACAGAGAATGTCAGAAGGAAAATTATTATCACTAATTGTAAAGGCACCATGAGCATTATTTCAAGATGTTTATTATCAGCATTATCAGCTTACAAAAATGTATTGCTACTTACACATAATACCTACCATTGTTTCTGATTGTAAAAGTATAATTATAGTAGTAGTGGCTTTCTGTATTAAATCTTCATAATTTTCTGCATAAGAAGAAACAAAGGAACAGGACATTGCATACGTGTTGAACTATAAAGTAAGATTTAATATTCTGAATAGCCAGTGGTGTAAGATATAAGTGATCAACCTCGGCTGCTCAGACAAGTTGTAATTGTGTGATTGATATGTCCATCCATACTGACAACCCAGGGAATTATTTAAGTACTTTTCTATTCTGGTTATCAACATTAACATTATCAACATTAATTAAGAATGATATGGCACAACCAGTCAGCTAACCAGGCAAAACAAGAATTGATCGACAGTAGCATAGGCCACCAGGAGTAATGTACAAATTGGCAAAAAAAAAAAAAAAAAATATATATATATATAATAATAATAAAAAAATATAAAACAATGTATGAAGAAAACTATGTTGGATGCCAAAACACACGATAATGTATTGTTATAGTCATTATATTATCTACACATAAGCGTGTGAGTGTGTATGTATATGTGTGTTAATTTCTTTGCCGTACTCAGGGATTGTGTGTGTGTGTGTGTGTGTATTAATGTTATTGCCGTACGCAGGGTTTCTAAAATCAGGTAAATAAAATATAAATCCAATAAGATACTGCTTCTCAATAAACAAGTAGCTCTGTTTATTTAATTTCCCGGCGCCCCATGCACTAATCCCCTGGTGTTTACTTGCCTTAATTTGAACAGTATATTTTGGTACACTGAAGTGCGTTGAGTCATCCAAACTATGCCACGAAACAGGACCAGATTAACAAATATAATGGTGACCTGTTGCTTGGAATAGTTTGGAAGATTCAGTTGCTCCAGTTATACCAACATTGTACAACTCCCCTTAATGACCCTCCCTCGTGCAGAAGATTAGTTTAATCTACTGAAACTAATGGATAAATCTTAAAGCCTGGTCATCGTGTTTTTTATTTTTGTTTTTATCCGTCGACAAAGTAGAAAAAAGTTATGTGTTTCCTCTGTTTGTCTATCTGTAAATTTGGAAATAAAATCTCAGTATATTATAAATTTCGAAGTTATTTTTATAGGATATGCGCCAAGAAAATACTGTTTACATCAGACAGAAGTATGACAGTATTTATGTTTTCAGTGAATCGCGGATGTACCTTATTATTATGTTCTTATTGAGTTCATATGTCACTTTTATTATTCATTAGACTACCGGTACTACAATGGTATGAAATCTTAATGTCCAAATACGGTAACAAAAGTCTACAAACTTACAGAGTAAAATAAATAAAGAGGACAAGCGACAATGCCACCCCGTGCATCATCAGGTGGCCCACCTCCAGTTTATGACAACACGAAGCATAATGGTGAAAAAAGGTGGATATAAAACACAACGAACAGCACGTCCACCCTTATATTAAGTCACACACACACACACAGAGATCTTTTTTTTTTTTTTTTCTCTCTCACACACACACACACATATATATATATATATATATATATATATATATATATATATATATATATATATATATATATATATATATATATATATATATATATATATATATATATATATATATATATACTGTACACACATACACACACACCAAAGCGATTTTACTGCAACACACACACATACACACACACATACATACATACACACACACACACACACTGACACACAAACACACACACACGATGAAAACCTGTATGGAAGATGCTGCTATGTTATCATATGCCCATAAGTCTAGGGTGGCACCTGCTGCAGTAAAATATTCACAGCCCTCAATACACACTGGTGACGGCTGGGTTCATCCTACCTTTCCTATATAGTTTCCATAACTCCAACACGACCACCACTTTAGATATTTAAGGGGAGAGACTTGGTGGATTATAAGGTCGCTGATTCCTCCACACTATGCCACGAAACAGATTCCCTATTTGTGCCATTGAGGGCGTCTGTTTCCTGGCATATCTTGAAGGCACCAGAGACATTCCAATTTACCAGCAAGGGAATATTCCCTTAATTATCTTAAGGTTAACGAGACAGTTTTGGATATCAGTAGAAGTCTGTCAATGAGAAGGTATCAAACTACTTCTAATATCTTCGTTATATAGATAGTCCCTGTAGTTAATGTGGCTAACACTTGACGATCAAATTTAACTGATGAAAAGTAATAAATAAAGTGTGATATGAAAATTCCCGTAAGAGAAATACGTTGAATTGGATGACAGCCTCAAGGACTACAGATGACATCAAATAAACGGACCACAATTTACAGAAAGACGTGGACTTGGTCAGGTCATAACCCTCCACAGAGCTTATTATAAATGGACAGTTAGAGTGACAGTCTGGTATCCCAGGAAAACATGTGAAAGTTTTCAGGATTGTGTTGATAATTTTATAGAGTGGCTGATTGGTCGATTGGAAACACGATGAAATGCTTCTATGTGGAAAAGATTAAAGCTATTATATATATATATATATATATATATATATATATATATATATATATATATATATATATATATATATATATATATATATATATATATATATATGATCGACCACAGAATACATAGGCACAGGTAAATAGGAAAAAAATTAAGCCCTTCAGCACCCTGCACCAAACTCACTACACATGGCCCCCAGACAATATCGTTAAAAGCACTCCTTGAGACCACTCTTACTTCAACATTATTTCTCTCTCTCTCACTTTCTCTCTCTCTCTTTCTCTCTCTCTCTCTCTCTCTCTCTCTCTCTCTCTCTCTAGTCACATTTTCCTGCCGTCATCTCATTCACGCCCATTATGCTCCCATTTTATGCCCTCATTTTTCTTTTCTCCCCTTCCTGGGATGGGCCATGAGGGGGATGATGCCACAACAAAGGGGCTTGAAGAACCAATATTAACCTTCGTCACAAAGAGGAAAAGGGAAGAAGAGAAAAGGGAAGGCTCACAACCTCACAAGATGCAGGTAAATGTTTGTGAAACGTGATGAATAAATTACCTAATATGATAAACTTAGGATTATTCAGGCATAAGTCAATAATTGTCTGTGTACCACCATAATCTGCATTAAATATTATCTCAAAATATTTATGTTATCTCTTAAGATGAGTGTGTCTTTATATGTCTCACATGCAGCTCTTCATTTGTCTCTCTAGAGAAGGAAAACATATTAAAAATGCTTTATGAACCGGAACAGAAAGGATACGATGCGCAGATATAATGGAGCATGACGTTAATAGAACAATACAATGTGTTTTAATTGTGTAAAATAAATATATATTTCTTATGTAATTTTAGTATATGACATGTAAAGAATATAATTATCTCTGCACTTCTGATAATTCCCCTTAATTAAGGACCCTGTGATCGTGTAAGAAAATAAATTGGAAACTTCTGATTCCTCCTGACCATGCCACAAAACAAGCTCCTTCCAAATAGGTGGTATTTCGTGGCAATATTTGAAGGACTAATTTTTCTCCAATTTTCTGACTACGTCACAGGGTCCAAGAAGCTTATTGGAAGGTTACAAACCCATATTCCTTCTGTACAGTGATAAATGTTTAGCGTAACATAACCAGCGTCACTATTTCATCATCAGCAGAATCCATTAACATGTTACATTAGAATAAAAACATATTCCAACTTTCTCCACTTATGTTAGTAGTCTGTTGCAAATCCCCCAACGGCAAATCCTGTGATCTCATTTCTCCATTTACTTCCGTGTCTGGATTGGTCTCTTTTTCCAGGTAACCCACACATTGCAGAAAAATATAAATTATGTGTGCGTGTCAAAAGAAGAGATGTTTCCCATTTTATTTCTATAGCCAAGTGCCCTAATTTTCTCTTTACAGAATTAGGGTATAATGGCTATACGACACTCTACCTCAACTATGAAGATTTTTCATGACATTATCACATTAATTGAGCTGATCTTGTGTACTAGATACACAGGTAATTTACGACTTTTGGGACAAGTTACATTCACTAATCCTATGTAAGAAAGTTATCACACACAACTCATATTGTTTTCAACACCCTTATGCTGGTGACTCTGTTTTTCGATTAACTTTATTGTTTCCACTGCCAAGATCCAACACCTTGCCATGTCTTATAATTATTTTTTTCTGCAGCAAAACATCCACAAAGGATGACAAATTCATAGAGGCAATCAGTAATAATATGATGGAAGACAGATGTGTAAAAACTCCACCTGAGAATAATAAAAGGCTTGATTATATATTGATGGCGGTGTGAAGTCCCTTCTTATTACTGATGGTCGGGTGAGTTTAGGACACGTGACGAAGAACAAGGAACACGCGAGACACATCATGAAACACGAGGCTCATAAAATCCAATAATTTTATCACACTCCTTGACGTTTTTATGAGTTAATTAGCATAAAAAGTTGATCCATTAATCTCAAGGAGGACGCAGTTAGTGGGTGGTAATACTACGAGGTCCAGGTTATATAGAAACACAGACCACAACATTACCTTACAGTCCACACGAGGTGACCTGATTAGAAGGTTACTGATAGAGAATGAATTACTCCCCACTGAGGCCGTCTGTTTACTGCCATAGTTCGGAGGAATCAGTAACCTTCCAATTTACCCAAAAGAGATTCTCCCCTTTAAGTCCCCTTGTGTGTTTGTCTAATTAACCCACTAGGCCTCCAAAGGCTATATAATTTTAATATTGTTGTGACAACCCCTCATTCGTTCCTCGCTGTAATGGGTGTAGGGATCTTGAGATGGTTTTTATCTTTTTCTTGGAGGGGAAACCTGTCACTTTCCTGCTAACAGTTTTATTCATACAATCAATGTGAAGCGTGTGACTCTTTTCATCTCCACCAAGTATCACAAATTTGCTTCGACCATGTGACGTTCTTGGAGGATACTAAAGCAAAGAATAAAGAGATAGAATGGAAATGAAGTGAGTGATCTGAGAATTGAAAAGGAAAACACCAGGCATGAGAGAGAAGGACACAAAAAAGGACAAAAAAAAAAGAGAGGAAATTAGAGACTGCTGAAGAATTAAAAGTGAGTTGCTCGTGATCGAAGGAGCGCCCGAACCTTTTGATTAAAATACTGTCCATTTCGCAGCCGGCAATTCCCCCCTCCCCCGAGGATAGGTAGAGAATGACAAGGTTATCAAATATTTTACTCAGGTGTGATAGAGAAAGATACGAGGGAAAAAGAAGTGGTGCTTATAAGAGAAGCGAAAAACAGTTATTAGAGACAAGGAAGGGAGACAAAGAGAAGGTGTAAAGGGGACCTGATGGGAAGGAAAGGGAAAGAGGAAAGAAAAGAGGTGAGGGGAGAAAAAACGAAAGTAAGAAGAATAGATTGAAGAGAAAGGAAGGAGGAGAGAGGTGCAGAGAAAGGAAGTGGGAGAGAGGTGCAGAGAAAGGAAGGGGGAGAAAGGAGAAGAGAAAGGAAGGATGAGAGAGGAGAAGAGAAAGGAAGGAGGAGAGAGGAGAAGAGAAAGGAAGGAGGAGAGAGGAGAAGAGAAAGGAAATGGGAGAGAGGAGAAGAGAAAGGAAGGGAGAGAGAGGAGAAGAGAAGAGAGACAGGATCATGACTGAGGGGAATTCTGAAATTGGGTTAAAGATGACAGCACGTGGCAGGGTGGCCGAGGGAAAGAAAGAATATGAGAATGAGAGAGAGAG
The DNA here is from genome assembly GCA_034508575.1 of Petrolisthes manimaculis. Lineage (NCBI taxonomy): Eukaryota > Metazoa > Arthropoda > Malacostraca > Decapoda > Porcellanidae > Petrolisthes > Petrolisthes manimaculis. The sequence goes on along the minus strand of JAWZYT010002099.1, from coordinate 8,386 downwards.
AGAGAGAGACAGACAGAGAGAGAGTGAGAGAGAGAGAGAGAGAGAGAGAGAGAGAGAGAGAGATGGGAATGGACTAAACAAGAGAGTAAGTCAGTTGAATACAAAAGATAAACATTACAAAAAAACAGGCACCTGGTAACTTTGCTAACACCACGATCTATATTCCTGTGTTAATATTATATCAACGCTGTAAAATGTGCTCGTGTAACACCACCATGAAATATGAAAGGTGGGGAATGAGATACGAGGGGGACAAGGCTACGTAGAGAAAGATACACCAACTGTGTTTTAAGGGACCCTGTGATGTAGTCAGAAAATTGGAGGTAAACGAGTCCTTCAAATATTGCCACGAAACTCCACCTATATGGAAGAAGCGTGTTTCGTGGCATAGGTAGGAGAAATCAGGAGCCTCCAATTTCCATACATGATCACAGGGTCCTTAACATTGATATATATATATATATACAGAGAAGGAAAAGAAAAGAAAAGGAAAAGAAAGTTGGGGACGGCGGCCGAGCAGTGTAATTATAATCCCCGTGAGTGAAATTATGGACGATTGTCATTAGTCTTCGTTCCACTCCGTCTTTTATTTTTTTTATCTCAGACTTTTTATTTCTATTCCCCGGGTCCTAACTACCTTCACCTGCCTGGAGTTGGAATAAGGCGATTATTTATATCAGACGTTTATTTTGGTTAAAAGATCAAAAGGGAATTGAAGTGAAGAAAAGGGAAGAGCGTCCTAGGTCTGGCAAACCCTATAGAAGGTAATAATAAGGAGGTACAGTAAGAACGAAAGATATTCAGTTGAGATTAAGGTACGATTCTCTTGTTGGTAAATTGGAAGGCTACTGATTCCTCCTAATTTTACCAAAAAAGACAGATGCCCTCGATAGTACTACTAGGGCAACTGTTTCTTGGCGCAATTTGGAGGAATCACAGACATTCAAAATTACCAACAAGAGATCGTCCCCTTAATTAAGAGAGAGGTAGAGTTCACATTCACCCTTTTTCAACCAACAAGTCGTTTCCTTCAATAGTTGCTTCACAATCTACATAAGGTAAACAAAACGATCCTGCAGTTCCTACTTTCCTTCCTGTTCCCATTTATTTATTTTTTTCACATTCCTCCTGCTCTGGTTCCTACAATCTTGCATCCAGGATTCTCGTTGCCACAACACTTCTAATCTTTTTCCTATACTCGTGTTGTTTATCCCATCCTCCCGCTGCTTCTCTCATCATCATCATCATCATCATCATCTATGCACTTGTCTCCTTCCTACGATCCGGTAATTGCTGTCACACTTCAGCTCTCGCTCGCACACTCCTGCCCTCATGTTCACACTTTATTTCTATCGTTCTCATAATCGTGTTTTTTTTTTTACTGTCGTTCTCATATTATATCGTTCTCATACTCGTGTTTTTACTATCGTTTTCATACTTGTGTTCTCATTCCCACACTTTTATTCTATCGTTTTCATACTCGTGATCTTATACTGGTGTTCTCATTCAAACACTTTTTTTTACTCTCGTTCTCATACTCGTGTTCTCATACCCACACTTTTTTACTATCGTATTCTCATTCACACACTTTTTTTACTCTCGTTCTCATATTTGTGTTCTCATTCACACACTTTTTTACTATCGTATTCTCATTCACACACTTTTTTTACTCTCGTTCTCATATTCGTGTTCTCATTTCCCTGCTTCTCCATTCGATCCCACACTCCTCGTTTAGGTTTCACGCTTCGTTTCATGTTCCCACGCTACTCCTTTCACTTATTTATTTATTTATTCGATCATCCACCATTTCCACTTGCCCTATCTCGTTCCCACACGCAGTCTCCCTCCCACGCTCGGCTCCCTTCCCTTCCCTTCCCTTCCCTCTCGTTACCAGACTTTCCCTTCCTCGTTCCACACATGTTTCTCGCTTCTACGTTTCTTGTATTCATGTTGCTGCTCTCTCTCTCTCTCTCTCTCTCTCTCTCTCTCTCTCTCTCTCTCTCTCTCTCTCTCTCTCTCTCTCTCTCTCATACACACACACGTTCTGCACCTTTCCTCTCTTGTGTTCTCCTTACGTGCGTTGGCCAGGTCTTGTGTTGAGCTCTTCATGTCCTACTCAGACTCTCTTCCTTACAACCCTCGTGTTTTCACTCCTCATCATCGTTAGTCTTCATTTAGGAGTGTAATATATATTCTTTCTTTTTTTTATCATTTATACTTCTTGCTCACGCTACCTCTCTCACTCTTTCTTTCACTTCCTTTCCCTCTCTCTCTCTCTCTCTCTCTCTCTCTCTCTCTCTCTCTCTCTCTCTCTCTCTCTCTCTCACACACTCTCTCTCTTTCTCTCTCTTTCTTTCCTTTCTGGGTAGTTTTTTTCTCTCCTCAAGCTCTTAAACCTCTTTTTCCACACCACCTTTCTCCATTATCTCTCAACTTTCACCCCACTCTCTCTTAAGTGTATATACTCCCAGTAAAGAATCGACAAAATATGAGTGACAGAAAGATTTTATTTTTATATTTGGTGATGATGATGATGTTGATGTCCCTAGAGAACCAATAACCTGTAAGGGGGTGCGGGAGTAGGGGACAGGCATGGAGGGGGGGGTTTGGGGGGTTGCGGGAATAGGGGGAGAGGCTTGGAGGGGGTAGAAAGTCTGTCCCATATTCTAGCATTCCCCCAACCACCACCCCCTCAAGCTTGTCGCCCTATTCCCGCACCCCCCTAGTCCCCCCCAAGCCTGTCCCCCTATTCCCGCACCCCCTTAAGCTGACAACTTTGTAAATCCTTCCATTATTCCATCAGAGGTGTTCGATAACCTCTGTATAATTCATGTTAATTAATAATACACTAGAATCCAATGCCTGATTTAAACTACTGAAACAACAGCTATCACTGCATCTCCCACAATCACCACACCACCATCACCACTAACATCACCTCCACTTTAACCATTAACCTCACCACCTCCACCAACACCACCACTATCAACCACTAATTTTACCCCACCTTTACCACAAGCAAGCACACTACCACCACCACTATCACCACCACCACCACCACCACCACTAACCTTATCCCACCTTCACCACCACCACTAAAAATCACCACAATAACAAACATTATCACCAACACCACCACCACCACCACCACCACCATCACCATCATCAACACCACCATCACTATACCGTCAGTACCACTATACCTCCATCGGCCATCACCATCATCACTATACCATCATCACCATCATCACTATACCATCATCACCATCATCACTATACCGTCAGTACCACCATACCCCACCCCCCAGCACAAAGATCACACATATACCCCACGGACACTGAGGTTGGTAGGCTCTTGGAAGCACCTTTGATCTGGGTTCCGAGCAAGAATATTATGAAGCCTCCCGGGTAACGAGTACAGAAGGCAGGCCACGGAGCAAAGAGGCAGTTTTTTTTTTTTTTTAATATATATATACATCTTTTTTTTTTTTTTTTTTTTTTGTGTGGATGTATATTTTGTATCTTACTTTGGATATTTTCAAATGGGTTTCTTTCATCGGTTTGTGGTATCAGTATTCTCTTCTTTAAAACACCACAAAACTTTACATAACGAGGTACTCTTATCGACAACTTTGTGTTGACCGAATTTTGCTGTTTTGTTAAAAAAAAAATATTATTTAGATTTATCAACACGTCTTCGATTTTCTTATAGTACAGCTGCTTACACTTTAGAGTTAGTCACCTATTGTTGTAAACCAATCTCTCTCTCTCTCTCTCTCTCTCTCTCTCTCTCTCTCTCTCTCTCTCTCTCTCTCTCTCTCTCTCTCTTGTCCCTTTAAGTTTGAATCCGTTGGGTGTGCAATGCGGGAGTGGAGGCAACTACACACACACACACACACACGTATTAACAAGCTTTTTACTTCCGCCAATTAGGTTATGTTTTAGCCTCGGCTTGTTTGACTGTTTGGGTGTTCGTTTGTTTGTCTGTCTGTCTCTTTGTATTCAGGATGGCGCAAAAAGGTATGAGTAGATTTTTACGAACTATTTACCAAAGGTGGACATGGTGACTGTCAACAAGTTATCAGATGAAGGGAGAGATGATCAGACTTGGTGAGGGTTTATATATTGTGGATGCTGCCCTTTTTTCATCTCTGTTCAATATTCTAAGATAAATAATATTACTTCACTAATCTATATACGTGTTACCGAGGATTTTTATATAGTTTTTTTTTTTTCACGAGATCATGATGCTAATAGAAAAGCTAAGGCCTCTGATTTTTTTCTATGCACATGAAAAATAAGAAAAACAAATATAAATCAAATCTCAGTATAGGCGATATCTTTTTTGAACCAGTTTAATGACTCCAGTATTGACCTATTAATCTATTATTTCGGCAACAAAGTCATAGCCCCGTTTAGGAAGTCAAATATTCTGCTTTCCTTTCGTCCGAATTTAACAGTATCAAACGGAAGCGCCATTCTTTACGGATTTTTTAGTTTTATTCTATTTTTATCTGAGTGTGGATCGCGTGGGCGGGGTTGGGGGGTGGGGGAAGGAGGTTGGTGGGGGGGGGGGAGCGGAGATGGGAGTGAGAGTGGAGCTTTGGCACGAACGCTAATGTTGGCCCAAGTTGTCAGCGGCGTCATGGAGCTTAAAGGTGAGCTCCGCCTGTGAAAGCTCAGGAGGTTCTTTTTCTCCCACTTTTGTGCTTAGGAGAGATGAGCGACATGACTGAACTCTTCTTCCTCCTCCTCCTCCTCCTCCTCCTCCTCCTCCTCTTTACCCTCCATCCCATTCCCTCGTCGCTGCCAAAAGTTTGTCAAGAGATACCGAGTTGTTTTCATCTTATGGTCAAATTTTATTGGCTCATCAACATTATATTTTATCACCATCATGCTCTCCCATTCCGAAATTCACATTGATGACGAGTGTTTTTTGTTTGGTGTTTGAGGGGAGTTTCTTTGGTTGGAGAGCTAAAAATATATTCCTTCAAATATACCAAGAAATAGGCACCCTTATTTGTTCATATTTTAATAAGGGGGTAATACACTTTTGATACATTTGAGCACCTTGATTCCTCCAAAGTTAATCAGGAAACATTACTAGATGAACACTAATAATAATGATGGTATGTTGCTTGGAATAGTTTGGAGGAATCAGTTGCTCCAGATATACCACTATAGTGTACTACCTACCCCCTTAAGGTCGTCTGTTTCCTGGCCTATAGTCTGGAGGAATCAGCAGCCTTCCACTTTACCAATAAGGAATTCTCCCTTTAATACGAAATACACTTAATTATGGAAGTATTAATGATATGTCTACTACACACTTGTCTCTCTCTAACTCTTTATACCATTCTACCATATTCATACAATACTGTTTTCAGATTGCTAACTTTTTCTGCATTACTAGAATATGTATACAACATTTAATCAATTCTTATTTCATTATGAATGCAAACTAAAATTATTGGACTGGTCTTAAAATTAACCCCTATATTGAAGCCTTGGAGAAAATATAATGATTAGTCTCAGGATAATTATTTCTCAGCTAAATACAACAACCATCTGAAGATATCGTAGTTATCCTGGAGAGATAGATCAGAGAGTATGTGTCATTATAATACAAGCATTCATTCAGTCCTTCGTAACACTGACAAAGATTAAAACATTAGCATTGAAACAGGTTGATAAGTATCTAGTTAAACCTCAGCATTTACACTGTGTCATAACAGAACAGGTTGACCAGTAGCTAACACTTTTTTAACCCTAATTTGGATATCACTTCATAAACATAAAAAAATGATACCTACGGGTTCCTCGAAACGCTTTCTGTGATAAAAAAAAAAAAAAAAAAAAAAAAAAAAAATATATATATATATATATATATATATATATATATATATATATATATATATATATATATATATATATATATATATATATATATATATATATAACTATTTGGCTACCATTTTTCATTCTAGTGAAGCGTAATGGTACCTCATGGTTTAAGGTTTGCGATATATTCGAAATAAATGTGAGAAGGTTGACTGGAATTGCGAAAGCGTTCTGTTCATGTTATACATCCAGGAACACGGAAACACTGCATATCTATCTTGGCAGTGCAAGGGTATGTGTGTGTGTGTGTGTGTGTGTGTGTGTGTGTGTGTGTGTGTGTGTGTGTGTGTGTGTGTGTGTGTGTGTGTGTGTGTGTGTGTGTGTGTGTGTGCGTTTTTATTTTTTTGGTAGATAATGGATGTGTGTGTGTGTCTGTGTGTGTCTATCTATCTTGTGTATGTGTGTGTGTCTGTGTGTGTCTATCTATCGTGTGTGTGTGTGTGTGTGTGTGTGTGTGTGTGTGTGTTAAGTGAGAGAAACCACGGAGCAAACGAGAAATAATAAGGAAATGTATTATCGCCAAGTGAGTCTGCAGGCAGCCAACAAAGGAAGAGCTCCAATAATAATTATACTTTCTTCTGCTCGTCTGTTTGTCTATTGGTTTTCTTGCAGCAGGTTAGTGTTAAGGTGGTAGCATACTGTTGGTAATTGTGGAGCAACTCATTCCTCCAAACTATTCCAAGCAACAAGCCACCATTATGTTTTGCCCATCTAGTTCTGTTTACTGATATTGTTTGGAGGAATCAAGACGCTCCAATGTACCAAATGTATACTATTCCCTTACGAAGAGAAAAGATTGAGAAACACACTCGACTTATTACCGGGTATAATAATATTGCATCCTTCAAAATAATACGACCACATTCTCTGGAAATATGGAATTATTGTCATACATTAGTTACATTCATGGCATGGTAAAAATCGTCCTTATGTTCTGTTGAAAACATAACGTGAGAAGATTATTTTGTACATGTCGTAAATATCTGGCGTTCCTGGAAGCATAATTATACATTAGTTGAACATTTATATAAACTGTGCAGTAAAATGTGTTTAGACTCCATAAAGTTTCGTATCTTATTTGTGATTATAAATAAATAGTGATATTTGCTCGAAAATGGGATAGAACTATAACAAAGATTATTCGTGCAACATTTGTATTTAAAACATAGAAAGTTGGCTTACTGTATATCTAGTAAAAGAGCTTAAGTTTTCTTTCGGTAATAAGATGATATAGTTCGTTTTAAGTTATGGATGCATTATATTATTACAAAACACTATTGTGCCACTTTAACAAACCCACAGTACCGTAAGTTTATATGTTTGCAGCCTGTGTTGTTGTTGTTGGCGTGAGGCGTCATGTTGGCGGGGCTGCATGGTGGCACTGTGTTATGGAGGTGTTTATGAAGGCGTTTGGCACTCTGGCTTGGAGTAGTGCCTGGGTACTGTGCCATTAGTTTGTGGCTGACACCTGGGTTAGCACAGATTCACGTCTTACCCTTCTCGTGTAAAGTTGAAGACAGTTTGCGTCCTATTCTGTACAGAGCATCCATAAACTACTTTCATGAGTCTCACATGTTATGGATGCATTTCCATCCTGTAGTTTCCTTTGGACTAATTATAGAACCGAGTTAAATGGACTTTTGGATACTCAAAACATATACTTATGTAAAGCTAAATACAACATCTGATCAGCAGTATTTAACGCATCAAAGAATATCAAAGAACTTGGATAAATGAAATTACATATACACATTTCACGAACATTTCATATTATAAGCCAGAAATCGCTTTGTGCCAGAGTGATAGGAAGCAGACAAGGATGAGAGTAGGAAGGCAGCCTGGGGCTTTTATATTAAAAAGACTTCTTCCAGACTCTTCATCTGTCTTTCTCTTGACTGGAATTGTGAACTTCGCATAATTCCACTTTAGTTCCTCACATCTGCATCAGTAACTTTATATATATATATCCTTGTCACTGTTTCTCTGATCTTTCCTGTGCCAGCTTCCTCCTACCAGAAGTTTATGCAAAACACTCCAGGCTTCTCTGTTCCATCACGTCTCTCTCCGGGCGCTATATGACTATGCTGTTGCTGCGCCAAATGTCAATAAATCAAACAATCACGTCTCTTTCCAATTCATAATGCAATAATTAGTTGGTACTCTCAGCCATTTACATACATTTCTAGTTTGGTCTGTTCTGGTCTATTATTCTCGTCTTCCATTACCGCGATATACAACCCATTTAATAAAGACAATAATATTATGTTAATTCATTTTGAACGATATTTAGCGTAATTTTGAATCTCTGAAACTTTCTTTATTTCATTGGTGAGTCATCATACCATTATATACTCCCATTGAATAATAGTTCAACATTCAGAATTACTGTAATTAACAAGCATTTCAATAACGCATTCCAATCACCAGTAAAATCACACTGAAGTTACTCACAATTTTACACATGCATTGACTATGGTGATCACAC
>JAWZYT010002098.1:47500-70347 GCA_034508575.1 Petrolisthes manimaculis | reverse complement strand
ATTATGAAGGGGGCCCCCGCGTGTGTGCGTCGTAGCTCCCTGAAATTTAAAATGTGTATAACAAAAATCTTTAAAAGGTCCGACCCCCATCATCTCCATAAATTGCTTCCGGAAAAAGAAGAAAAGATTTACGTGGCCCTGTGTAAGAGGTGAATCTGGATGGGTTGGTTGGGGTGTGTGTGTGTGTGGTGAATGAATGGGTGAGGGAATTTGGGTGTGTGTGTGGGTGTGTGTGGGGGGTTAGTGAATGAATGAATGTGTGGGTGAATCTGGATGTGTGTGTGTGTATGTGGGTGAGTGGGTGAATGAATGAATGTGTGGGTGAATAATGATGGTGGGTGAGTGAATGAATGATGTGTGGGTGAGTGAGTGAATGATGTGTGGGTGAGTGAGTGGATGAATGTGTGGGTGGATGAGTAGATGGATGGGTGAAATAATAAATGGATGAATGAATGATGGATGGAAAGGAAAAAGACATGAAGACCAGTAAGAAAAAATGGATGGATGGATGAGTGAGTGGATGAACTGAGCAATAGATGGGTGAATGGATTCGATTGATGTAAAAGGAAAAAGAAAAGATAGGAGAAAAGACATAAAGAAAGGGAAACAAGATAGATAATAGAATGAATGAAATAATGGATGGGTGGATGAATGTGTGGACAGATGGATATATTGATGGATAGATGTGGTTGAATGTGGTTGATGAAGTAGGTCGATGGATGGATGGATGGTTAGTATAGATGGTTAAATGAGCATAATTGATATCTCGAGTTACATATATTTATTAATGTATAAGTAAGTAGATGGACAGATGGATGGATAAATATATGAAAAGAAGGAAGGAAGGAAGTAAGGAAGGGAGGAAGGAAGGAAGTAAGGAAGGGAGGAAGGAAGGAAGGAAGGAAGAATAAATGGTTGAATGATAAACAGTGAGCAGGAGAAAATTATTGAATATTTTTGAACGAATGAATGAAGTACTGAAAGAAATTAAGATTGTGTGAATGAAGATAGAACCTGATTAATTTCCATTTTTTAGTTATGGTAATTGATGATTGATGAGGTGAAAGTTTTGGCTCGAGGCGTGAATGATGGCTCTGACTTTTGAACACACACACACACACACACACACACACACACACACACACACACACACACACACACACACACACACACACACACACACACACACACACACACACACACACACACACACACACATTTCCTCTCTCTCTCTCTCTCTCTCTCTCTCTCTCTCTCTCTCTCCTCTCTCTCTCTCTCTCCCTCTCTCTCTCTCTCCCCATTTATTTATCTGTATTTATATCTATCTATCTGTCTGTATATATATATCTATTCATTTATTCATCTCCATCTATTTATATCTTTATATATCTATCTCTTTATCTATCTATCTATCTATCTATCTATGTATTGGAGTTTGTGGTATTTTCACTCAAGTTGTTATGACTGAACATTAGCTTTGAAGACAATAGGGCTGCCAGAGGGAACCAAAGAAAATATAAAATATAAAAAAGTATGAAGGTGACAGAGGAGAGCTGGGAGAGATGGAGAGGTGGCTGGGTTGCTGGTTGAATTGGAGAGAGAGAGAGAGAGAGAGAGAGAGAGAGAGAGAGAGATGGTAAGGGGATCCGAGAGGCAGGCTAGCTAGGTACTGTGTTGGATATATATAGAAGGGAGAGGTGGTGAAGTGTTTACAGTGTTGAGTCTGACGTCCACTCAACTCTATATAGCCTCGATCACTGGTGGGGTTTATTCTCCCTCCAACACACCACTCCTCCCCAGCCCAGTGCTAACAAGCGAGCTGGTCACGACATGGAGGAGGCTGTGTGTGTGTGTGTGTGTGTGTGTATTGGACATGCAAGGGGGTGAATGGGCTGTGTGTGTGTGTGTGTTGGACATGCAAGGGGGCGAATGGGCTGTGTGTGTGTGTGTGTGTGTGTTTGTGTGTGTGTGTGTGTGTGTGTGTGTGTGTGTGTGTGTGTGTGTGTGTGTGTGTGTGTGTGTGTGTGTTGTACATGAATAGGGGCGAATCACAACAAAAATTTCCTTTCTAGGAAGAGTCCCGGATGAGACAACAACACACTGTCCAGACATACCCATTACTTCCACCTTCACTGAGGGAGAATTGATATGTCATATCATTCTTCTCTCTCTCTCTCTCTCTCTCTCTCTCTCTCTCTCTCTCTCTCTCTCTCTCTCTCTCTCTCTGTTCGCTAAATGTTCACACTTCCACTTTCTTTCCTCATTCCTTATCGCCACTCTCATCCCGCGTCCCCTACCTTACCTTCAACAAATTCCCAGCAAGAAATGGTATGCCAAGGGTGAAAAGCAAAGTGGAATATAGCCAGTGTGCTTGTAAAGTGTCGCTGGCTGCTGCAGTGGTGCCAAGTCCTCCTTCCTGCCTTTGAGGGGGAGGGGGGATTTACTAAGTATTTGCACGCGTGTGTCGTCAATTGCAAGAGCAGTTCGTAAACATACATGAATTCAGTTGTGCTCCCAAACTCGGGCTGTGATTGTATACACGCGTGGCCATGCATGCTATAACGGGTACAGCCACATATTCCACACACGGACCCTGGCAGCATATAGGTGTTGAGCTCCCCAGCAAAGCCTGTCTCTACGGTATATTTTGAGGGTGTTTGCCAAGAGGGTATATTATACAGAAAGGCGTGAACGTTGCCTTAACCTCCGCTCGTTCTTTTGTATAATATTGTCACGTCTCCGTTTCTCCCTGGATACTGAAGACAGATAGATGTGTTCGTATATGTATTCCTCGTGTTTATCTTTCCATTTCTCCTTGCATATTCCTCCTTTCTCCCCCTTCCTCTGCTCTCTTCACCTTCTCCCGCTTCCTCGTCGACCTCCTTCGCCTTACTTGTCCGCAAAATTTATTGGACAAGTGTTGATGCAAAGGGAGAACGCTAAAAAAAGAAAGAGAGTGATGGGGAAAAGAAAGAAGGATATTGTGAAGGGGAAGGATCAGAGCCAGAGCGAGGAAGAAAATGGTAGAAGGAGTAAGGGATGACGAGGGAAGGATGAGGAGAATGACGAAAGGTGGGTACGAGGAAGAGAGAGAGAGAGAGAGAGAGAGAGAGAGAGAGAGAGAGAGAAGAGAGAGAGAGAGAGAGAGAGAGAGAAGTAAGCGAAAGACGAGAGAGAATGAATGAGTAAAAAATAATAAAGATATACGAGTGCCAAGGGACATAAACACCAACAACAAGAGAAGGAGTATTAATGACAACAACAGCTCTGGGACCCTCGAAAGTTATTAGAGTAAAAACTTAGTGGGAAGAAAAGAGAACGAGATGAATAAGGAGTGGATGGAAAACGGAATCGAATCGAAGGAGTGGATGAAAGCATGGATGGGGTAGATGGAGGAAGGAAAGGAAAGGAATGGATGGAGGCAGGATAAGGGTGGATAGATCCATGGAGGGTACAGGAGAGGATGGGGGCAGAGAAGTTAGGAGAGAAAGAGGAAGTGGGAGAGCTAAGGCAGTTATAACTTTATAGTTGAGTGATAATAGAGGGAGGGTGAGCATCAGTCGGGGCCCAGATGGAGGGAGAGGATGAGGAGTGGCTGATGGAGGAGACGTGAGAGAGTGTTGGGTTGGCAAGGGAGGGGGAAAGGAAGTCACAGATGTCTTCATGGAGAGTCTCATTGTAATGTGTGATTCCTGCTTGACGAACCCCTGATCAGATATTATTTAATACACCTCCATACATTTTGTAAACATCATCATTTGTATCCATTCTCATTTGTATACATTCCTTCTTCTAATCAAGCTTTGTGTTCAAGATGGAAATGTGTCTTGTTTTAAAATATGTTCATTGTTACATCCTATGCTCGATATCATTCATCCTTATTATTTGCTTCGCTAGTACAACGAGCTAACCTCATCCTATCTCCTGTCATCATTGTTTTCTTTCCTGTTGTATAATCTCACTCGCTTAAGTTTTCCATCCTCATTCCTCGGTATCCTCACCCTTTACCTTCTGTCCTCCCTTTATTTTCATTTTTCCTCCCCGTTAGCAAGGAAGAAGAGGATGGGACAATCAGAGGGACAATGCCACTAGTTTTTTTTTTTTTTTTGTAGTTCTTTATTTACCTTTAGTACAAGCCCCAACACTCTGGGAATTTTGCCTCTAAAGGCCATGAAGTTATTTGATACATGGCGGGATATTAGTAAGAGTAATATATATATATATCGAAGGTCATTGTCAAAAATATAAGTTACTCTTATAATACAGCAGTTTTCTTTTTAGTTCAGAAATATATAGAGCCCTAACTAATATATTAACGTTTGCCTTTGCTTCAATTATTACTGGTGTTATGACTGATAAGAGTAGCCTACAAGGGAGGGTGGGATAACACGGGATGAAAGGGTATTATTTCGTCAGGTTGGGTATATTTACCTGCTGGAGGAAATATTTTCTGTTGCCATCCTCATGGGTTGTGGCATTTAGTTATACATATGTAGGCTACAGTACATCACAAGTATGGGAATATCATCTCAAATCTGTTTAGGGTAACTTTACCTTCAAATTTTAACCTTTATACTTTACAATTTCATGAGGTTAAATTAACGCATTAACTTTCCCCTAATTCACATTTGTTTCAACAATCTTAATACTATTTGCTTAAATAAAAATATTTGTATGGTCAAATTAATCTACATCAATTTGAATTTATATCATTATACCATACAGTATACAAAAAATACAATTTGAGAAAGCTTTAAAACAATGTAATAAAGGTTTTCTTTTGCAGTACACTACAGTGTATCTTCTTAGTGATACAGGCATTACTACAATATTTGTAGGTCTTTATTATTATTGTACAGAAAATTGAAAGTACTGTATACTGGCATGACACAGGCATCAAGTACAGATGCTTTGCTATGGATGTCTTCAAAACAAAATACTGTCTATAGCACGAAAATGGATACAGCATCATAATACACCTTAAAATATGTCATAGCACAAACTTATTATGTACTGCACCACACACGGGTAGGCCTATAACTTGACCCATGAAATATATACAATGCAATATCAAACTCCTTTCACAATACACATATTTTTATCTAAATCACACATGAGACAATAACCATCAACATAATCTGTTACAATGAAAGAACCTCTTCTCTGCAGGTGCCAGTTATGTAGGGTGTCTGCTGCAGTGGTGAAGAAACTAGATGCAAGGTAGATCTTTCATACTGAGACTAGGCCTATAAATCATGCTATGTTCAAGTACTATAGTCTAAATTAATTGTCATGTAATACTGATCTCACAATATTCATGTTGTCCGCAATTCAGGAACAGAAATATTAGTCTAGACCATTTTTTTGTGAGCAAGTCACAAATCATGAAAATATATAGTTGCATTTAATTTACCTGATACTGATTACGAAAAATGCACAAGTATTCTTTTCCTGTACATTTTCATGATCCATGATTGACTTCAAGAACAAAATGGCCTGAACTTTAGCTCTGAACTGCATACGGTATAGGATATTAGCAATGTCACAATACAATACATAATAACATATGATACTGAGATATTAAACTAAAATAAGTAGGTTAATAGAAGAAATAAAACTGCACTAGGCCACAAAGACCCTGGAGCACAAGGGGACAAGAAGCACAAATGAAATAGGTGGAAGGCAGAGACAGATGAAGAATTGAAAGGGAGTGGCTCAGGTCCAAATGGGGATGTCAGGGGACATAAACCGTTCAAAGTATTGTTCAAATCGCTGCAGGCAATACGCCTATAAAGGATTTGTGACGGGAGTGGGGACTTATCGTGTTACAATTCAATGTGGTGAAGCAGTGTCCACCTGTAACCTCAATGGACCACATCGTCTCTATGGCTAGTTTGGTTGACTGCACTTCTACCATTTTCCCTATTTAATGGAATAACATTTGGTAATACTATACCGTACTTTGAGCAAAAATTGATTTGTTACCAAGTGGTTATTTCAGTGTTAAAGTGTTGATTTCATAAACTGCCATAAATCACAAGAGATCACAAGCATTAAAAAAAATGTATCTAAATTTATGTTTTACATTTTTAACATTCTATATTATCACATCTGCTTAGGTAGCAAGTAATACACAATAAAACTTAATCATTATGTTAAATTAAATTAATTCTATTGATGCAGTTGTACAGTACAGTATACTGTATATACTCCCTATGAGTTAGGTGAACCTTGATTGGTTTTCCATGCCAGGTAAGTGTTCCAAAAGAGGGCAAACACCTGAACCACAAGCACTTGATGGTGTAGTGGAACAAAGGAAAAGTTGCAGATCTGGACAGCTGGCCACACCTGAAAAATGCCAATGAGGTAACAATCCGCATCTTGATTTCAAAATTAATTGTCTAGCTCCTTACTATAGACAGGTATTATTCACAAGCTTACATCTTCCTAGCAATACACTACAGTCTTCCTGGCTCAGGAAAATATTCAGTTAATATAACATGTAGAGGCTTCTGCCTTACAACTGGTTGAGGGAAATTTCAAAACCAAGTAGAAGATTTTTCTTTTCCCTATGTGTCATGATATTGAGGACTTGCCAATTTTATGAGGCATATGTATTGTGATCCTTCACATGATGGATGTTTATGTGAATTATTAAGATAGAAAAAATATGTGTATTCTGCAATGCACTTCAGCGGAATGGAATCCGAATCACATGGTAAACAAATAAGTAAGAAATTCATTAAAAATAATCACAGAGAAACAAAAGTGAGTGTGCAAAGAGCCTCATGTGTGTGTAAGGGTTGTGAAATTTTTCTGGTTGTACTGAGGCGTGATCAAGCAAGATACTGTATGATTTAAAGGATATGCGAGTACCGTGTATGTTAGCCTGGAATGTAACGGATTAGTAGTTCATAGGAAAGAACCGAATGTAAACTCACACTCCAGTTAACAAGCAAAACATCTTTATAATTCTTCTTAACATCTTCCTGTATCTGAGTGACTGAGTTTCCTTGAGTGACTCCAAGCACAGTCATGAAAACTGCCAAGAAACTGGGAGCAAATATTCCTTGGTCACACGCCACTTTCTTCAAAGCCGATATCCCCTTGCCTGACCCAAACTTCCCATCCAAGAAACCATACCATTTTGTCAGAACTGGAGCCTGTAAAGAGATAAATGGACATCCATCAATAGTGTTTAATACAGTACATATGAATTTCTTGACTTATATTTTCACCTAACCAATGTAATTAGAGAGGCTTGCAAGCCTATATAGTACAGTCCAGTATTACATGTGATTATTAATAAAAAAAAGTGCACTTCTTTTTAAATAGATAATTATATGTTTATTCATTAATCCATGTAATCTGGGTAAATAAAATTTCTACCATACTAATGTACATGTATTCACTTCTCAGAGTGGGCACCACCCAGAATAATGGATGGAATGATTCATTAAAAATTACTATACCATGTACTTTATAACCACACTCTTCACCTATTGTATTTACCACAGCAGTTTATATAGTATACACTTACAACTAAGAATGTCCCTAACGCGAAGAAACGCACTGTCCGCTTCCACTCATACTGCTTGGCAGTTTTCCGTTCAACAAGTATTTGACTAGAGACATCTCCAGCTCCCATTAGAGTACCTAGAAAAATTTGAAAAACAAAATTAATTTGATGTGCAGGTCTTATGATTTCCTTACTATTTCAGCTTGCTCTCGAGTGTCGTAAAGTGAAATTTGACCATTCAACTTTTAATGAAAGATTATCATGTTTGGTCATATCACACATTATTAGCTAAAACCGACCTGCTTGCAGTGCCTGGATCGTGAATGGGTATTTCTTCAGTGCCTGAGAATAGGCCCTTGCCAGTGAACCCATCGTGGTACAGTACAGTACAGTAGGTAATACAAACTTGGCCTTAACGTTGTGATAAATGTGCTTCCCAGTTATAGAAAAAAAGAACAAAATACTAAGTCCACAGCTTCACACTTATTAGCTATTCGGGTTTACATTACAGACCACTTGACCAATAGCATCCAAGGACGTTGCATACACGTCAACTAATAACACATTTGATGATTTGACAGGTTATGAGTTATGACCAGCTTGCACGTGTATGTTTACCACAAAGTTAGTATGTATGACTGTATGAGATTATTGATAAAGTGACTAGGGTAGTGATACGTGAATGACCACTATTGTCTTCCTTGTTTGGCTAGTCCTTGTAGCCTTTATTAGGGTTATCTGGGTATTCACGTTGTTAGGGTTACTTATATCATATCTTAGAGAGATAAAACCAGAAGCCAGATATTATCCTACGTCTGGTGTTGCTGTACTTGATCAGCTGATGCCAAAACACAATACTCTGCCTACACATTTTATTGTTATTATGCATCTTTTCTGCACTGAATATAATAATCATAGTAGTGTGACTGGTTTTCCAAGGGTATACGAGGAACGTATTGGAACTAATCCCTCTTCTCCATCTGACCTTGAGAAAAAGAAAGTTTAAGATGAATAAGCTAAACTTGGTCACCCACAGCATCACTTATCGACAGGGTTGCCAAGTCAGCTTCTTTCACGCCAAAGTAGCCAACTTTAATAAACCTTATAAAACGTTTCTATTCTTATCTATCACGATAGCAAAACAACAACGAGGTCGACGCTCTCAGATAATATAAATTTATATTATGGACCACCTTTGACTTTGGACGATATTGATTAACCATTTTTTAACCTATAACAGAGAAAAGTAATTAATAGAGGGTACATGAAAAAACAACTACCGGTATTCCTACTGTAACAACAGGGTTTTGTATTACTGTTGGGGTGAACAGACTAATGTACACGGTAATAATTTATTGGTATAGCTACAAAAAAAGGTTGAGGTAATTCTGCATAAGAGGTCCACCTGGATTGTTCCCACATTTTATACCTATTCATGCATATTTTTACTTGTTCTATTGATTGTTGCCCATAATATTGTGAGGAAATAACTTTTTTTTACCCTTACTTATCTTTATGTATAATTATGATAGAGCATATTCCACAGGTTAGCTACAAAATAATAGTCTATATAATCACATGATCATATACCAGGTTGACTATAAAACTATATGCAATGTAAAACCTAAAGAAATAAACAGACTAGACTGGTTTGGGCGGGAATTATTGGCGATTACTAGCCATTGGTAAATTTGCAACACTTGATTAGGTAAGTCATTCACTACACTCACTTCACTTTTCCCGGTAATGGTAATTGGAGAGGATTATTAACGGGTATTTAGGTATATTTTTCATGGGAGTTTTGACATTGGAGTGGCATCAGTAACTCATTCTTATCAATTCATCATCATCTTTATTCATCAGTAAGTATATTGATTGTACTGTAATGTTAAGTTAGTCATTGAACATAATATATATTACACATAATTATTAATTATCATAATAATAGGCCTCAAATGTTTGATTAGGTAATTATATCTAACGTTGATGGTAAATAATTATCTAACTTACTCTATTGTCGGTTGGTATTATGATGTTTTTACCTTCATTACCCACTACTGTAATTTAGACCATTCTAAAACTTTTCTTCAATGGCATTTCCTCCTCAAATACCTCATTTCTAAGATAACGTTAGGGCATATACAAATGGGGCATTTTGAAATTAGCCTGACCTGATGATGACCTAACCTAACCTAGACCATATCAGACTACCGGGACCTAACCTGGGCAGACTACCGGGACTTATATTAATTACGCACATACATATAACATTATTCCATACTGAAATATACATAAATAACACATATTTGCCGCGTGGACCATTATATGCATATTTTCCAGTATGTGTACTGTATACCGGGGTATAATCCCTAGTACCGGTACCAATGTATAATAATTTGATATTTCTGAAAAATGGGTGCACCTGAATTTTTCCAAAGCTAACCTAACCCAAATTTCCGTAAGTGATATAGATCTTAGTAACCTTGCGCAACTCCCGGTAGTCTGCTAAGGTTAGGTCCCGGTAGTCTGTTATGTCCAAATTCGGTCAGGTCAGGTCTGCTTAATTTTAAAACTAAACTATTTGTGCTTGTCAATTATTGGAAAACCCCAGCCAATTTTTGCCAAAAGCTGGGTGATGGGGTATGGCCAAAACAGGATATTTTCACAATAAATGTCTGTTAAAATCGAACGAATCACATGAAAAACTATGTTTTGTCTGAAAATATCGCACATATGTAACTAGGAAAATTGACTGAGATTACATCAGTCCTAATAGCCTAATCAGGGCCCAATTTGGTTGTGAATGTGTAGGTTAGGGTAGGTCAGGTCAGATTTGGTTGGATTCGGTCAATTTAGTCAGAAGAAGAATACAAGAACTGAAATATTGAAAAAAAAAAAGTAAGATAATGGGCCGACAACATTCATGGTACCGGGTACAGTATATATGACGGCGTGGTACCTGTACGACGGCTCTTATTTGTTTGCCTATGGAGCCGTCGTACCAGTACCACACATTTGTTTACCCCATAAATGTTCTTAAATATGGCCTCCTCCACCCAGGTTCAGTCCTTAGTAAGTAAGGTGTGGAAGAGATGACCACCCATGGGAGGGGGCGTGGGAATCGGAAGTTTTCATGTAACGTCAATGGATTTAACCTTACCAGGGCCACAGCATCCTTCAGTCCCAACCTGGGAGTTGTTTGGTCCTTACCTGGGAATCCTTTCGTCCTAACCTGGGAATCATATATCCTAACTTGGGAATCCTTTGGTCCAAACCTTGTTATCTTTCTGACCTTACCTGGGAATCCACAGGCAATAAAGTGCTTCCTAAATATGGAAATATTAAGTGTAATGTGTGATTGTAGTGATAATGTGATTGTAAAGGGTAGGCAAAATAGGGTGAAGATGTGGTTGACAAGAGAAGGCTAGTGATTGATAGAGATTTGCAGACCTTTGTTTCAGGTGAGCTGTGAAATGATCAGGTGACACGTAGACTCAGAGAAATAAAAGGGGAAACGGAAAGGCACAAGAACATTGTTTTTTTAACATTACAGTATAAAAAACAATTTGCCCATGATTACATAACTATACTGTACATAGAATATATAAAAAATTAAGCAGATGAGACATTGAAAATATATTAGGTCATTAAGTTGGCATTCATAGATGAGGCTGGTACAGCACAGGTATTTGGTTAGGTCAGTCTTGCAGAGTAATCTTTTGTTGGACACTCAGACTTTCTAGATATATCTCTAACTAGATACTTAGTATCAAAGAAGTCAAGATGAACCATTGTGATGCCATTGAGTGGCCAGGTCTCATGTCCATAAACAAAGACTGGGAACACCAATCCCCTGTAAACCCTAATCTGTACCATATTCTCAGACTATCTATTCCCAATTATAATTGGGGAATAAATAACAGTAATAATTATGTAAAATCTGCTTCACAGTTTTCAGCTACCTACCCACTACAATACCACTTGCCACTCTATCGATTAGCTATACCACACTAATCAACACCACCATAATCTTCTCACTCTTCTTTATCATTCTGCAGTCACTGCCACCATGGGAGCATCTTCAGCGGCCTTCTTGGTGTTTGTCGGCTGCTGCAGTAATGTTATCTTCCTTGAGCTTTTAGTCCAGTAAGTTGATCAACATTTTCCCAAGATGTTTCACCAATCACACTCGGCATCAAAGAACTTATCATACTGTAACAGAAGTTTGTAGTACAGGTATTTAACTGCTAATACAGTACAGTACTAGTGTACAGTTGTATGCTGCTGCTTTTCACAGTGTATTATGGTACTGTATTGTGCTTCTCTATAAATTAATGTAAAATTGTAGCTGGTTGTCATATTGCATATTATGTCTTCTGCAAGAGAAAAAATTATGAATGAATTTTAGATGTTTAGAACATTATTGGAGTTACTATGTATGCTGGCTTGTTCAATAAATGTTTCAGAGAACACCATCAGAGGTTAGTAACAAATAAGGAATGAAATTTGGATGCTCATCTGGCCACTGAAATGTGTTCTGTATACAGTATTTGTCCCTAGTGGTCTTCTTGACCATGCATATTGTGTGCATCTATTCTATATACTGTATATAAATCTAATTATATATCCTCACATTTTTATTTATGCTTTTATTCCATTTCACATGCTAGTTCCATTTACATTTGTCCATTTCATTTTACCATCTTAAAGAATTATTAAGTGTCCTAAATACTGTACTGTGGTACTAGTTTTTGTAAGACAGTATTGAATTGAATTCTCTCCTTCTTTTTTATGTTACCGTAATATTGGTTGGGAAAAAAGTTTCCTTGAAAAGACTAATGCAACAGGTCTATTCATGGTGTGACAAACTCAATATTAGTGAATGATTTTTATGTTTCAGGGTTGAACCAGCCTGTGGAAATCTAATTACCTTCGCTCAGTTTGTGTTCATAGCAATTGAAGGCTTTGTTATGACTGCAGACTTTGGCAGGAAGAAGAATGTAATACCTATTAAGTAAGTCCATAGGTAATAATTGTATGTATAAACAATCAATCTCATCATTTAATATTCAGACGGTAAAAACTAGGACAACATATATCATACATTTCAACAGTCTAACTAGATTGTAACCTCTTGTGTGTGGGAGCCCTGAGTTAATCTGAGTACTGTCATGAATATTGGGTCATCATACTGAAGGGATCCAATAAGAAATCAAATTCCCTGGGTTTACTAATTTCCCTGTGATGAGGAATAATTTCAGAATTAAATCATGAACATTAAAATGGATCCACTGACTCTGTTGAAGAGGTTTGATAAATGAGACACACAATACGTGTGTGTCAGCCAAACCATTAGTGTTTGTGTTAAGTCTTCATTTTATGTTCCTCCTTTCCCATTATACTGGGGTTAGTCAGTCATTATAATTGGAGCAGAAACATGTAACACAATTTTTATGTTAAGCATTTGTACTAAGGACATATATCAGTTTTATACTATTATACTGTAGCTACCATTACTAAATAAACTGTTCTGAATTTTGTAGAGCCCTGACATTGTTGGATTCAGTCATAGATCTTGTAGTGTTTACTATTGTTTTGTGTCATTTTATAATATCATATCCCATCCACAGTAAACTATCGCTTGCTTGACATTCACTATCATAGCTATACATTCAATCAGTATGTTCCCCATATTTTTGTCTTACCTTGTCATTTAATTACAGTATAGTTTCTGTCACTGTATTCTTTTCTGTGTCCATACAACTGAAACCTTATCTTTACTTCTCAGAGAGTACTTAATTCTGGTGGTGATGTTTTTCCTAGTCAACGTTACCAACAACATGGCCTTCGGATTTAAGATCTCCATGCCGCTGCATATAATCTTTCGCAGTGTGAGTAAGCAACAAGATTTTAAAGTATCATACAGGCCTATACAATAAATTACTGCATAGGAGCTTCTCAGTTGTTTCTGTAAAGTAACTTGCAACATATATGTAAAGCTAGATGTAGTCTTGTCTATTGCAATCCTCGCTCAATTTGTTCAAGTTTTTATAGACGTGTAATTACAGTGATCTGATTTATATACTGTATTGTACTGGTTTCACAGGGTGGTCTGATAGCAAGCTTGGTGATGGGTATCTTGGTACTGGGACGGCAGTATCCACTCTCCAAGCATGTATCAGTCCTCATGATCACTGCCGGTACTATCATCTGCACCCTTGCTTCTGCTGAGCATGTGGTAAGTCACGCTTCCTGGAGTGTGCAGTGGGAGGTTAGTTGTAACAAGTGGTACAATACCAGAAGCTGAGGGTAGTGACACATTGGCCCCTATTGTCCTTGTTACCAAATGCCCATTGTGTGCATGTGTATAATACGTACTCCTATGTTCTGGACTTGCTTAGGTTAGTTCCATGTGCTTGTCTTCTTTCATTTGTCCAATTTCTTGAGACATCATGAGACAAAATACCCAGTATTGTCAGGTACAGTAGATGCTTTTTGTTTTGTTATATTGTATTTCCATACTTACTATTAATGTCCATTCTTTATCCTGACAATGCAGGGTGATAATGATGGAGGGGAGAAGTCATCCATGGTGACATGGCTGATGGGTATTGCCATCCTCACATTTGCCCTTTTCCTATCAGCACGCATGGGCATCTATCAAGAATGTCTCTACAGTAAGCATGGAAAGCATCCCCATGAGGCTCTTTTCTACATTGTAAGTCTGAACATGGTCTCTCAGTTTTTTTGTTGAAAATATTTGTAAGCCTTTCTCCAGGGTGATCAAAATCTTGCCCTTGAATTTTCTTACATGTGGCTTATATACCTCTTCATGTAGCTTTACCATTAAAAACTTTAATGTGCTGGTGTGACATACAGAGTTTCTCGTATTGTGAACAATCCTCACTCTTTTTTTCCCCAGCACACCCTTTCCTTACCTGGGTTTTTAGTAGCAGGAGCCAGTATTAAGGAGCATGCTGTTCGCTTTTCTCGCTCCTTGCCCCTACCCGTCTTTGCCTCTCTGCCTGGCCTCGGTACTATGCCACGCCTCTGGATCTTCCTTGCTGGCAATGTCCTAACACAGTAAGTTCTACAACTTGTACCCTGTTATGAGAGTATGGGAAAGATTTTTTTTGTATGGAACTTTGGGCCCATGTGAAGTACTGTATGGTGGCATTTGTGGTGAGAATCACAAAACAGACAACACATGATTTGATAATTGGGAGATTGTCTTATGGGCATTATACAATAGTGTAGTTGGTTTAGGAAGAGTTGGGGTCATCATTCATTAAATTATTGCCCTGTGGAATGAATTGTCACAATGCTGTGTGAGGATGAGATATATGTGAATGCCTGTGAGTTCGCTAGGAAAAATCTGTGGTTATACACTGGTACTGAAGTATGTGTAACTTTCTCCACATCATATAACCACAATCTTTGCTATTTAAACTGCTCTTGCTAAATTTACAAGGACAATTTCCTTCTCTTAATGCAGTAGGCATGGCAGTATTGTATTTATACTGTTTGATATGAATTGCATTTAACCCGAGAGACCGAAACACCACCCCACCTGACAGCAATTATTTGTTTCCAAGGATGCAGCTCAGACCTTTCTTTATAGGAGGTCCTTTAACCTTTGAATGGAAGTCATTCTAAGATGGATCACTGAATGAAAACAAATACATTTAAAACAGCAATATAAATATAAACAATGATTGCCATATTAGTGGCAATAATTTAGTGTCTTGTCTAGAAGAGACAAATAAAAATATTCATGATAGTCTTGTGGGAAATTAGTCATTAACATGCTTGATATATGGCAGGTACCTGTGCGTTGGATCAGTGTTTCGTCTGACCTCGGAGTGCACAGCCCTCACCGTGACATTGGTGCTCACCCTTCGCAAGTTCCTGTCACTTGTCTTTTCCATCGTGTACTTCAGCAACCCCTTCACTCTCTATCACTGGCTAGGCACTAGCCTTGTTTTCACTGGAACACTGATTTTCACAGAAGTTTTGAGCAAGGCTCGTAATGCTCTGACAAGTGAAAAGAAGACGAATTAAGCCAAAGAACTACATTATAGTTTAATAATTTTACAGTACTGTGAAGTTTGGTTGTTTCATAATTATTTTATAATAAGCAAAGTTCAAAATGAAGCCATACTGTAAGGTGAGAAATTTTGCAGACAGCCCAGATAAGTTATACATGAAATAACCTGTGGTGACTTTTTTAGTTAATTAATGATTGACAGTATTTTATGGAGAAACCTAAGCAAGACTTAAACTTAGCACAATAAGTTCACTGACAGCACTAGAAGTTCCTGTTAGTGACTATGACATACAGTGAATGAGGCCAGTGATAGTAACGTGATTTGTGCATGGGCATGATACTTATATTAAAAACAAAACTCATCGCTGGAAACAAAAATTTTGAAGGTAAGATTATTAAGATAATTAGGACAATTGAGCATTTATGTAAGTTGGACCAGATTCAGGTTTACCTCTGCAAATTTCCGCTAATTTGAGTTACTGTTATTTTTGTGCTATATACTATATTCTGTATTTATTTTCCCAGTAGGATTGCATGGGTCCTGGGTAGTAGCTGTGGAAAATAAGGGCCATATGAACAGGAAAATATGAAGTTACTACATAATTTTTTATTTTTTTTTGTACATGTGTGTAGTTACCAATTACTCTAATAAGTTATCTTTTAATATTTGTAAGACCTGGAGTAAGTATGGATGTGAGTGAACTGTTTCATTTTGCATTTATATTTATTTAAATGAAATTATTTTTAAATGTGTTCTTGTACATAATGAATTTTAAGTGTTCTGCATGCCAGTAAATATGTTGCACATTTTTTCATAAATGTAAGGACTATGAGTCTTTCAATAATGTAGAATGGGCTGTGTTGGTGATATAGACGTTTTCGAGATGTACAGTATTTTTAAAGAGTTTGATGTACAGTACAGTGCCAGACTAATGTGAAGTCCCTTAGCCAGCCACAGGGCGCCATCCTTCTGAACTACTTCAAGCTCAGACAATGAAGAACCAGAATAAATTTCTGATTCCCTTATCATTCTGATGCCCATCTGTTGTTTATAAACCCAAACTTTCATCTAGTGCTTCATTGTCCGAGCCTGAAGTGGTTCAGAAAGCTGGCGCTCTGTGGCCAGTTGGCTGCGGGTCATGACCATTAGTCCAGCACTGTACATTCAGAGTCAAATATCCAGTGTCTACTGTATATTCTACGATAGTGTGTTTCTTAGTTTGATAATTTGGTAATCCTTTACACACTAACAAGAGGTAGTACAATGAACCAGTCAAACAGGTTTAATCTGGTAGAACTTCTTTTAACATGTGCAACACAATAAAAAGATTTAATTTTTCTCTCTCTAGCCTTCCCTTTTACTTTAATCATTTCAAAAGCACATTCTCTCATGCATCTAACTGGAACTGTCATCTTTCCAATAGTTGTGAACTCATTGAACTATGGTGGTTCCACAGGACTGACAAGTAAAGGAAGTAGGATTAAAGAGGAGATATTGTACAGTATCCATACCAATTTTATACTTTATGGAGAGGAAATAACAGTGGGTGTACCTGTACATCAAAGCTTTAAAAGATTAACTTTAATATTCAGTAATGGAAACAATTAGGAAGATTGATAATCCTTGCCATGAAGTGTGACGAAAAATGTTCTGATCGGCAGGCTACATGTAACATATATGCCTTATAAATTGTGCCACATTATTATTAGCATAAATTCCATAGATAATATCAGAATGATTGAATGAATGCTTGGTACTAAACTCAAAGCCGAGTCTTGGGAAGATAGCCATGCTAGGATGGATTGAAGGTCAGCATGGACATATGCAGGTTACATGCAGTAGTTGGTTGAAATTGAAAAGAGCAGGTTATAGGATTGCTTGAAATGGAGGAATGTGCAGTCCAATATTTTGTAGTCCACTGCATGACATAGACTTCACTACAGCTATCTTATCTTATTATTGCTTAGAGTAGGCTGGATAGGGATGTGTGAAGAAGAGGTGAGGGTATTGTGAAGTGGAGTCCCTGCAGAAGAATGGAATTAGGGTTTAAAAAGTATATGTTCAGATTGTAAGATGTTGATGCGTGCATGTTATAGGGATATATGAAGTGGATTTTTTAAATTTCAACACTGGACATAGGCTACATGAATCCTGTTACTGAAGCTATGGTCAACTCATACCCACACATGCAAGCATACACATGTCACAGCTTCCAAACTGGCATCCAGCCACAGAGAGGGCTGTGAGGATCCCAAGTACAGTACAGTACTGTGGCTATTATGGTACCATTTTTTTTATTAGTGCCTGAAACTTTGTTTGGAAAAATACATATTGGCCACCTCACCTCCCCTCCCAAAACCAATGCAATATAATACATTATATATTAGGTAATATGAAAAAGCATAAAATGCATTTTGTAAGGTTAAGTTTTTTGAAGTTTAACATTCAGATATTGCTCATTAAGCATGCAGGTGATGTGGATTGGAAGCCCAACCACTCCAAATAGAGTATTTACATGTTAGCATCTTGTTTATATCAGTTTTCCTAACTAAGTGTTCTCTGTGTTAAGCTGATATGAATGTTTTATTATGTTTAGTCCTGTGTAGTGTACTGTACTATAATAGTACAGTATATAGCCAATATAATTTGGTTGATTTGTTCAGCTGAGGGAAGACCTAACTTAATTTACGGATGAATTTGATGACCTAACAATACTATATTCGTACATTATCTATTAACCATTTTATTGTGTACAGCTTGAATTGTGGTATTAACCAAAGTAAAGCAATGAAAGTGAGTCTTGCTGAATGGATTAAGATATACTGTACTGAACTGAAAAATACTTTGAAATGAACTATGTGACCCCAACAATAATACAAATTCCAAGATGGGGGTGTCCCAGGGAATGACTAATATTAATATCCATGTCTTTTTTGCATCATCATACTTGAAAGGATATTAATTTAACTCTCAGTACCTGTTCAAGTCAGGGATGCTTTATCTGTATATTACTATTTATGTGAGGAAGCAAATGGCTAAGCTAATTGTTATTAGTATTATATACAGTAGCATTGTACTGGTATCAGTACACTTGATAGCAGAAATTGATTGATATTTGGTAAGCATGATATCAACCTAGGGTTCTACTAACATATTCTGAATCAGTGTGTACAGTATTCAGACATAATGTAATATTTATTTAAAAGGTATGCCTACAAGCTCTGCATTACAGAATATTGCAACTAAACTAGGTTAAATATACAAGATATTCCCCTGTATACATGTAACACTATTCCAGAATGGTAATGTAGCATTATAGTATTTATATACCTAGTCACATACTTTATGCAGTCATTTATATAGTTTACTAAACATATTTATATATTTTTGTGCAATGACATTCATACAATAGCCAAGTATAATTGTAGTAACTCATCATCTCTAGTACATTACACAGTTCAAATCTTTTAAATCCCAGTTTGCTCTTAGTAGATGGGAACTTAATGGCAACTAAAATAAGTACAATCGAGGGATGTAGTCGAGAAGAATGGTCAGGCATTTCAATGTGGGGAGCTACCTTGGAAGGCCAGTTATTAATGGACAGGTTGGTATGATGGGTCATGGAAACACACAGTTGTTTCCCCTACATTTTTTATCTCTATTAATACAGCAATACTGTAGCTCTGTTTGATTATGGCCCTCTAATCCTGAACTCATGTGGGCAATACTCTTTACTCATATGTTTATGATGTCCCTTTGTCCAGTGGTGCTGTTATGGTACAGTTTTGCCTCCATGCAGAGATAATGTATTGTATATTTTTCTCCAAGAGTCAAACCACAACGAAGAACAAACCAATCTTGCTCCTTGGGAAGTTTTTATCTTTTTTTAAATATAGTTTTTATTTCCCATATTATGTCACTGGTGTCAGAAATACCCTACCTCAGCTTACACTATTAATTTCCTTTGAGGATTAAATGAGTACAGTATAAAATTAATTACGGTGAATCCCCCCAATATGTCAGTTTTCCAAGTTGCCTTTCTGGTTGTTGTGTGTGATGACATGAAATCTGTATGCTTTTTTCTGTGTTCCAGGTGGCATTTAGTAAATTTTTACATTTGATTATAATATTATACCATACCATTCCCTCATGGGGGTGCAGAGATAATTATTGCCTACTGTGATGTGCACAGTACATACAGGGTTTTGGTGCCCCTTCAGCCCTAGCCAGTCAGTCACACCCTTTCATTTCTTCAACTGTACAGGTACTTCCTTTGTGCATGTTGTCCCACCTCTATATTATAACTTTCTCCCTTGTCCTGCAGGGTCTTCCAGGCCTAGAGCTGTCCTGTTTAATCCTCAGATATAGCATAGTATTCATAAACGATACACTGTTTTAGTACAGTATAATAAATGAGTACACAATAAAAAAATTGTTTTCTTTTTAACAGGAGTAACCAATTATAAGAGTAAGAACTGGAATCACTTCTTCTGCTGTAAAAAGGTATTGTACAGTAGTTAGAATTGTAGCTGGAATTTTTTAATACTTAAAACTTCTCTGGTGCTGTGTGAAAACAGTTAGACTACATTACTAACAAAGAAACAAGTAATTCACGTTCCATTATGTATGATTATGTATTCAAACAATATAAATATGACTTTAAATTGTAGCTACATTATACTGTTGTCCAAAGATGTGCTGGCAGAGTATCCCATCACTACCTGTAGTTCTAATAATTATAAGTATTCAGGGTCCTAACCTTTAATAATTATAATCATCACTAACTTCCTGATATGAGTATTTTCCCATAATGACCCTCGTAGAGATTAGATTCCGTTGCCTCAGTCATGTGAGTGGAATGGCTGGGGTCACTCCTAAAAAATATAATATACGGTATTCTGCTGTACAATTAGTGTTGACTTGTTTGTTTTTCCAGAATTTTGCTTCGTTCGATTTAAGTCGTCACCCTCCCCTGCCATTTGCTGAATGGGGCTTGTGGTTAGTCGGCATATTTCTAAGAAAGTTATGTTTTCCTCTACAGTGTGGCAAGAAATTTGTTTTACAATATATTGAAACAATGTGTGTGTGTGTTTTTTTTTTTTTTTTTTTTATTGTTTGAAGGAATGAATCAGTAGCCTCCAGCTAAAGTATCCGATAAAACTTTCGTCGAAATATGCAAAATTCGAAGCAATTTTCTGTTCGCAATTGAATGTGAGATCCGAAGCAGTTTTCCGCGGTAAAGGTTATGTTTGTGGAAGTGTTCACGAGGAAAGGAAAGAATGTTGGGTGTAAATGGGACAGGAAAAGAATATCCAAGTCACTGGGCCAAACGTGAAAATACGTTGACTTCTGTAGAAAAAAATAAAAAAATACCATGGAAGTGACAAGGTGGCAACCCAATGATGGAACTTATGGAAGGAGAAGCCATGGAAGTTAGATAGAAATTCCTGTGGAGAGACAAGATTAGAAATTTCTCATGAATGGACTGGATCAGAGACTGACAGCATCTATAGAGGTTGGTAAAGGTCTTAATTCGTCCTGCAGTAGACTTGTAATGGCTGATAGTTATTTCGAATATGTTTTTGCTTCTGTGAATTCCCTACGACGTATTAATATGCCTTAGCTATTATATCTTGTGTTACATGCCCTGATTTGTGTAAACTTTCCTCGTAAATTTCACAACATTATTTTCGCAAGAGGGAAACTTATACCGGTGCATACACAAGTTACCTTTATATTATAATTAGATTAGTAATTAATTAAAAATATGTACGCTGCTGGCTTGGACTTATAGTGGTGGGCAACAGCTCAATGGATCTGAATCTTCATGAACTAGAGAATTGATTATCCTTGGGCAAAAGGATTTAGATGAGTAAATACGGTTGTGGGTAAGATGGAGAGCTATCGATTCCTCCACGGTAGAAAAGTCGTACAGATGTACCGTGTTCAATGAATTCAGTTAATATTTTAATTTCAGTATGGTCCTTCAATGTTAATTTTCAGCTCTGTACTTGTATGGTATATTGAAGTAGTCTGTTTTATAGTATAAGTTATAGGAACAGGTATACTCTGATACCATAGTCTCTATAGCCCAACTGAGTCGAAGCCCGAGATCTGAAGCAGGCGGTTTCTGGACGACAGCCCACCCAAACCATCACGAGGCAACACAAAATAATCTCGAACCAATGGGTGGGTTGTCGTCCAGAAATCGCCTGCTTCAGATCTCGGACTTCGACTCAGGTGGGCTGGAGACTGAGATATCCGAGTGTACTTACAAACCCTTGGGGTGAGTTGGGTACGTAAGACATGCATTTGGTTGGTTGGTGAAATAGTCTGGAGTTAACCAATTAAAGTAAAGCGGTAACTACTGATGAGGTAAATTAATTTTTCATTATATATTATAATTATAATTAAATTTTCATTATTTTATTATTATAATTAAATTTTCATTATATTTTATTATAATTAAATTTTCATTATTTTATTATTATAATTAAATTTTATTTTTATTTTTTTATTTTCTTATAAGGGAAGGGTATACGAATCATAGCAATGGTTTCCGTGCACACACACACTGTCACTGTAATTCAAATGTTCGTAAAAGATAATACATTCACAATAACTTCCACAAACAAAACTCTCTCTAGACAACCGCTTTATGAGTGTCCTGAGGATGACCTTTACATTGCTACATATAATTGGGTTGTTGTTGCCTTGGTGACTGATTGACTGTTGCCAACCAAGAGTGGGTCCGGACTCTAAAGTGAAGATGAACCACTGAACGAAACTCTCGGCAACCTGAACTAAATATAGCGTCCTAACATAATGAAAACACGCAGACATAATTACGACTTGCAGGAGAAATACCTCATTAGTAAGTATTCTTGTATATCGATAAAGGTTTTAATTTTGTACGGTGGACTGTGTGTGACAAGTGTTATAGAGTTATACGGTAGGGGTAGTTAGTTATGTGTGTATATATGTATGTATGTATGTGTAATAGATATTTGTTTTTTCAATAATGTGACACGTTTTTTTTTTTAGATTTGATGTTTATACGGATAGGAAGGGCGTATTGTCCAACCGGTTAAGTCACTGTTCTAATGTCACTCTCGTCTTGAAGCATCGGTGCATGGTCTCGGAAGGAGAATACTGTACAATACGCAACATGTCAGTGTAAGATGGGTATATAGAGCAAAATTCTTCCACTTGGTTTGTTACGCCTTTGGTCCCTTGAGTGAGGTGAAGCGAGGGCGATACCTGCTGCTACGGACCACACC
>JAWZYT010002098.1:7500-45000 GCA_034508575.1 Petrolisthes manimaculis | reverse complement strand
GTCCCTCCTCTCCCCCCCCCCCTGCCTTCCCTCACCTTCATACCCCGAGGCCAACAGCAACCGGTCACGTGAGAGGCGAGGTTTAGGAGCATGGCAAGGTGGCTGAACTTGCTCCAATTGCACCAACCAGACTCGCCAATTGTGTACAGTGGAGAGGAACAGGACGAAGACAAAATATAATGCATGGGGGAGAGAGAAAGGGGAGGAGAACATTGATTGAAGGAGTTATGGGAAGAAGACGTGGAGAAAGAAACAACAACACGGGAAAAGTGGACCATTGGTGGGTTGATTTGTTTCTGGGGACTAGTAGCCTACAGTGAAGTCGAAAAGATGACACTTACTAATACAGAAGTGTACAAAAATAAAATAAAATAGAAGTGTGTGTGTGTGTGTTGGGAGGAACTTGAGGATACTTGAAGAAATTTCGGTTATTATATGTTTCAGTGTGTGTGTGTGTGTGTGTGTGTGTCCCCGGTAAGACTGACCATCAATGTGTTATCATCCTTCACTATTCACAAAGACTCGTGTATGTAGCATTATATTTGTAGCAGCCGTGTATGGTGGAGTGCATGTGATATACGATGGGGAGGGGGGAGGGCGTTATCGTTATGTTTTCGTGCCCCTCCCCTCACCCACTTGTAATATACAGAAAATACAAGAAACTATTTGTGTGGTTTTTTTTTCAGGGTAAAATGGGCTATAAATGTGTGTGTGTGTGTGTGTATGTATGTGTATGGGTGTGGGGTTGGGTGTGTGTTTCAGGGTAAAATGGGATATCGATTTTTGTGTGTGTGTGTATGGGTGTGGGGTTGGGTGTGTGTTTCAGGGTAAAATGGGCTATAAATGTGTGTGTGTGTGTGTGTGTGTGTGTGTGTGTATGGGTGTGGGGTTGGGTTTGTGTTTCAGGGTGCAATAGGCTATAAATGTGTGTGTGTGTGTGTGTGTGAGTGTGTTTTACGGGAGGGAGGGACCTGCATCGCCTTGTCTATAAAATTATACAGGATGAGGACAGGTATGGTAGGTGAGCTTTGTATCCTGGATGGGTTGAGGGAGGGAGGGAGTGTGGGATGGGGGAGTGGGGATACTTAGATGGGTTGAGGAAGGGATTGGGGTGGGGAGGGGGGAGAGGAGGGATGCTTAGATACTGCCAGGAGTATAGCCGGTCGTCCTGGGTTGTCCAAGGGTGACCCAAGCACTCGCCACCACCACCATATGTATGATCCAAAGACCCCGAGGTGACTCTAATAAAACCTCTCCTGTTGGTTGGTTGGTTGGTTGGTGTTGGTGACCTCTGTTACCAGGCAGGCTGCAAGAAGCTCCACCAACCTCGACAGTTGTTGCTGGGGAAGGTAGAGGAGAAGAAGGGGGTAGATGGGGGTAGAATGCAGGCAGGGGAGTAAAATGTGGAGTATAGGCATGCAGTGAATGAGAGAGAGAGAGAGAGAAAGAGAGAGAGAGAGGGGGATGAAGGAGAAGAGGAGAATGATGGATGGGAAGCAAGACATGGTTAGGGATCTAGATTGGATACATATTTATGCATATTTAGGATACTAGAACCACACACACACATAAACACATACATATAATTGATACATACTTGTGCATATTTAGGATACTAGGACTACACACACACAGATTGGATACATACTTATGCATAGTTAGGATCCTAGAATACACACACACACACACACACACACACACACAAGTACACAGTTTCATGGACATGCTACAAGTAGAGTCACTAAACAAAATGTCACAAACATACTTATTCACAAACATATTTCTCATACTGTGACGAAAACGACGTCTGTTACTGTAGAACTGCTGCTCTTAACAAAACAACATGTCTTATTAAGGGGGTGCGGGAATAGGGGGACAGGCTTGGGAGAGGGGGGGGGGGTTAGGGGAGTGCTGGAATAGGGGACAGGCTTTCTACCTTCCCCAAGCCTGTATGTCCCCTTCTCCCGCACCCCCTTAATATCATCCAGTCGTCTTCTCAGGAGGTATATACTGTACTTTCTACGATGCATTACGGAAAACGGGTCAGTGTTGTTTGTGTTGTTTATACCGTGAATGTTGTCAAAGGAAAATTGAATTATGTTTATTTTTTTCATACAAAGAAGAAGACTGGAGGAAACAGTAACCTGATAGCAAATAGGTGAATTCACTGGCTGGGCTGGGCTGGCTGGGTGACAACAGACTGGTTATACAGTACAGTATTTATGTAACTTGAATACTTGAATCTATTAATTCGCTGATGTTTGCATTAATACACTTGAAACGTTACTATATTGAATATATATATATATATATATATATATATATATATATATATATATATATATATATATATATATATATATATATATATATATATATATATATATATATATATTGGTACTGTTGTTTTCTACGAGGTTATATTGATAGTCTTTAATCGATATTTAACACTTGTGAGGTCAACTGATTGAGGTTTTCAAAATCCTTCGTGCTTATGTAAATATTGATTACCAGTGCTGATTTAGCTTAGACAATTGTTCTTTGTAACTCTTTGTAACTTGGCAGGCAGACTATCTGTGACATCCCAAAAGCTTTGAGTAAAAGATAGACTGCTAGGAAGACGAGGTGGAGAACAATAATGATGTGACGGTAATGGTGTCTTGATAATGAGTGACAAGCGGGGCCCTTAGGGTATCCCAACGGTTAATATGTGGAGAGAGAGAGAGAGAGAGAGAGAGAGAGAGAGAGAGAGAGAGAGAGAGAGAGAGAGAGAGAGAGAGAGAGAGAGAGAGAGAGAGAGAGAGAGAGAGAAAGAGAGAGAGAGATACGTATAGATAAGGAATCAGACGACAAGGTGAATCACATGTATTCTGACAGACAATCTTGCAGAAAATAGGCACTGAACACCGATGAAAACACAAAATACAAACGAAAATGAAACAGCGAGACAGACGAGAGCAGGAATAGTTAATTAAGCAGAGCAAAGGAGCGAGAACGAAGAATGTTTGTAAGATCTAAGTGAATGCTCAAAGGAAGAAAAAGGAACAGTAAAAAAAGAAGAAGAAGAAGCTACACAGGAAGATAATAAGAAAAAGGAAGAGAAGAAGAAGCAGGAGGAGGAGAAGAAGAAGAAGGAGAAGGATGAGGAGGAAGAGGAGAAGAAAAAAGGAGGAAAATGATAAAGAGAGACCCGAAGAATCTGGCTTGGCTTGTTGGCTAAGGAGGACCTGTATATTTGTAGGGGTCGAGGGGTGTTGGTGGTGGTGGTGGTGGTGAGGATGGATATATAAGCACCTCGCCTCCCTCTTAGCATCACTCGTAACTGTCCTACCGAGCTCTCAACATCATGCAGGTCCTGGTAAGTAACCTACTGTAGCTTTATATTGTCGGTCCCTGCACCTGTCTTGTCTTTTTGGTATACAGTTGTTTCATGAGTCCTAAAAGTACCCCTCCACCAGCACCTTGTCTTGTCTCTCTGGTATAGGCTAGTTTCATCAGTCCTAAAAGTCTCCCTCCACCAGCACCTTGTCTTGGCTCTCTGGTATAGGCTAGTTTCATCAGTCCTAAAAGTCCCTCTCCACCACATCCATGCCCTTGTATCAACTCCAAAGTTTTCCCTGTTCTTGCGACGACTAAAAGGACGTTTTCAATTCTTCAACTATCTTTTTTTCTTTCATTTGTTACCTTTTGAGCTTACTGTCCCATATTTCAATCACCTTCTGATACTCTTATGTCTCACTTTACCCTTTCCCTCCCCATTTATTACCCTTATGTCTCACTTTACCCTTTCCCTCCCCATTTATTACCCTTATGTCTCTCACTTTATCCTTTCCCTCCTCATTTATTACCCTTATGTCTCTCACTTTATCCTTTCCCCCCTCATTTGTTTTCTGCCGTGAGAGTTTAAATACCTTCAGTACCCTGCTCTACATTTCTTTTATTTACTCCATTCTTACCTTTGCTGTCTGATTTTGTTTTCAACTGTCTTCCCTCTCCTGAACTTTTTCCCTTAATATATCCCCCATTTCCGTTTATTGATCTTAGTTCTTTTACCACCGTCCATACCTATACACCAGATTTATAAGAGTTGTTCTTAATTAACCATTAACTTTCTCAAACCTTTATCAATAGACTTTTTTGCTTCATAACTTCATTTTAATTTTTATCTAATTTTTCCCCCGGATCTA
Organism: Petrolisthes manimaculis; assembly: GCA_034508575.1. Classification (NCBI taxonomy): domain Eukaryota; kingdom Metazoa; phylum Arthropoda; class Malacostraca; order Decapoda; family Porcellanidae; genus Petrolisthes; species Petrolisthes manimaculis. Next base: position 40,813 of record JAWZYT010002098.1, on the reverse strand, counting down.
AAAATGCAAATACAATGTTCTTATTAGGTATTTATCTCCAAGAGTGAATATCCTTTACAGACTGTCAGCATCTTGTCCTCTTTCTCCAGGTTGTGTTGGCTCTCGTGGCTGCGGCTTCTGCCCGTCCCCAGATCTTCCCCTTCACTTCTCCTGTTTTGCCAGTCAAGCCTGCTGATTCAACCGTCTTCCCTGTAGCGCAGACCTACACCGCTGCCTACCCCAACCCCAACCCCATCAATTACGCTACTTTCCCCAATACTTACTCTACTTTCCCCAATACTTACTCTACTTTCCCCAACACTTACTCTACTTTCCCCAACACTTACGGTGCTTTCTCCGCTGCTGGATACGCTCCCTTTGCCCCCCAGTATATCAACCCCGTTGTCACCGCCACCAACTTCAAGGCCGTGGAGGCTAAGAGGACCAAGCGTTCTGCTGACCCTGAAGCCCAGCAGATTCTTCCCAGCACCACCGCCATCCACTACGCTGGTAACCCCACAGTAATCCCCAATGTTTTCCCATCCACTTTCTCAAATTTCCAAACCTTCCAGCCTAGCCCCTACACCTTCCCCAACTACTACAACCCATCTGCAACCCACTACAGTTTCCCAGCCGGAGTAGCCAACCCATCTTTCATCAACCCTTACACCTTCGCGTATCCAAGCGTGATTGGAGTTAAGAAAGATGACTAAGTAATTAGTAATCCAGACGATGAACTTTGGACACCTCCCGGATGACACACATGAATGAATACTCAAACACGGACTGGAAATATATGAAATCCCTTTACATTCCTCTTTCAATCCATTCACAGACACCTGATATTAACGCCTAGAGAGAAAATACACAGTAGTAGGCATTAGTTTGACAGGTTTAGTCCCCTTCAGTCGTTTCATTGGGGCTTCCCGAAATCCCGAAAGAAGTGATCGCTGAGTTTAGGACGGCGTCACAAGGCCACCGGATGTCTCAACGTTGCGCCACCGAGATCTCCAAGAAACCCAGTGGATGCGTGCCATTAGAGGTCTTCATGTGAGGTCTCTATGATCCCCAGGGAGGTCAGAGGTCCTTTACTTGGGTCCCTGAAGAGCATCCATCCATCCATGAGGGCTGCAAGGGGAGGGAGCCAGCTAACAGGACCTAGCTCTCTCAAACTTCTTTTCATTCACTACATTTACACTTCCTTTGACATGTAAAGATCGAATATGTCACTTAAAAACAATAAACAATTTGATTTACTACATGTGTTTTCTTTCTTATTACACAGAAATGATGATCTCTTATATGAAAATGTTTTAATTCCTTGACTTTTGCCCATAGATGTGAAATATGACAGTAAGAAAATGAAGTTAGTTACCTTATGCAAATCCTCATTGATCATAATTATGGGGCACTAAGTAAATGAGTAACATTTAATGGATTTAACGCATGATAATATCATTTACTTAAACTAAATGAAAATGCATGTAAATTGAGGAGAGAGAGACCAATAAAATGTGCTAATTTAGGCATTGGTATGTAACTATGTATACAATAGATCAAAACAGAGGCTTATAAGGAAAGGAAGAATATTTGAAGAGCTGAAAAATAAGGTTGTATAAATTAAAAAGACGTCAATGATATCTAAACCCTACAGGCAAAAATCCATGGAGAACGACACGAGAAAATGGATTACAACAATGATCTGGCGATGAAACTACAGTAGATGATTTGAATAATATATGCTAGTAAAGTTAAACTTCACCTAAAAAAAAATTAAAACGATGCGATTGACGGTAATTTAACTTATAAGGAAGTACAGTACTACACTTTTAGTACATGAGAGTGCCTTAGTTCCTCCAAAGAATGCTAGGAAACAGGGCCAGGTTAACCAAAATAATGATGGCCTAACTAGTTGCTTGGAATAGTTTGGAGGAATCAATTACTCCGGATTTACCTACACTGTACTGCCCCTTATTTTATTTTTTTATTGCTTCCAGTGAAATACAATTTAAGCTTATCATCCCAATGGAAGAAACCGGACTCTACGTATTGGATGACTAAACATATACTCTACTGAACTATATGGAACTCTGATTGACTCTACATATTTTAGTAATAATGATAATTGAACTGTGGATTAATTGTGTGTGTGTGTGTGTGTGTGTGTGTGTGATTAAAGGGATAATATTATGTAGTGTTAGCTAATTTTGAACAACCACATTTCCTCCAATCTACTCCAATCATCAGGTGGACTTCATTTCTTTCATTTGGAGTGTTTCTTCGCATAGTCTGTAGAATTTAGTGTGCTCCGATGCACCAGCAGAAGTATATACTATCCCCGTAAACCCCTTTCTTGAAGTTTCCATTCCTAAACTTTTATCACAATGATTAGTTTAGCGACACAATACTGAATTCAGTTCAAGAGAAAGCATTGGCAGTCAGAGGTCAACTTAATTTTATACGTCGCAATGCGTCTTCTCAACAGGAGTTATAGATGTAGATAGATGTGGTGTGTGTGTGTGAGGAGGTTGACCACTGGGGGTCTTCATATGATCCGAAAAAAATGAAGTTAATCAGAAGAAGTGTAATATTAATGTTATCAACTTGTCAGTGGTCTTATCAAGGTTACTTATATCGGAGACACACCCGTACGATCTGCCTGGTTGATGGGCTGGCGTTCACGGGAGAGGTATAATTAGCCGACTATAAGAATTCGTACACACACTCTAAGCTTCAAGAGTTCACAATATCTAAAATATAAAGCTCTAGATGTAACTGCATCACAACATGATTAAAGCTTTGTTGTGTTTGCAATCGCACCGAGTTACTTTCATTGAAGTACCTCCAGGATAATGACCTCCTTTTCCACATAGTCTGTATTCGAATTCAAGTGACCAACCTTACATTACGTGCCAACGTGGGTCGGCTTGGTGGTTGGGGGAAGGAGGGGCACAGAAACTGGTTTGGAACATCTCTGGCAACCACGCCTGTTGCTACGTTCACAGGATATTTTGAGAAGGAGGACGACGACACGCAGAGGGAAAAAAATGATGATACTGATTATACCGTAGGACAAGTTCAAGGTTGGCAGATTCTTCAGTCATGTGTAATATATTAGTTAGTGGATGGTTATATTATTTGGCTGTAATGTCGAGCTGTATTCATTCATTTCAATCGGGTATGTTTGTGGCCATTTCAGCAATACGTCTTCTCGGTGACTCGGTCTTGGTGGAAATGGTGCACAATAAATCTTGCTCATGGGAGCGTAATTTGTTTTGAAATGTATACAGTCGCTCAATGTTCATATTCTACAAGAATATTATAGAGTACTTACAAACGATATGGTTAATGTATTAACTGTAAGAACATTTTTAATCGTGAGGAGTGTTGTTGTTCTTGGATCTAAACAAAAAATAGTGCTGTGGTGTTGCTGTCTGTTGTCGGCGATTTGACCGCAACTGATTTCTCCTATCTATCTGTGCTGTAAAACATGTCCTCATTCACTCGCGTATTGAGGTGATGATGATGATGGATGTACAGTATATTAGGCGCCGCAACAGCGAGGTCCTATAGCTCCAGAAAAAGGTGATAGAGAGGTGTGACAGCAAGCAGGAAGGAAATAGAAAAAAAAGAGTGATTGTTGAAGAACTGAAAGCTAGTGACTGGGGCCGAAGGGGCGCCAAAACCCTTAAAGTATTGCCCACATTACTACAGGCAATACTCCCCTACGGGGCGCGTATTGAGCTTGTAGTTAATTTCCTGGTATAGTTTAGAGGTTGGCACGAAACATAGTCCTCCTCCTTAATTAGGGTTGCTATAAGTTCAAGTTCAAGGTGGTCCACTCCTACAGACGGCAGGTCTTTGGCAGCACAACAGCTGAGTTGGTAGTGGTTGTTGTTCTGGAATACTGGTTGGATCAGGAGGCCGTTGCACCAAAGTAGAAGACTTAAGACGTCATCTGGTCGTCAATCGGATACGAAGTTCGCTTGGGTGAAACAATTAACTTTCTTTTTTTTTTTTCTTTTTTTTATTATTATTATTATTATTTTTTTTTTTCGTCGCCGCCGCCGCCCCCGCCCCCGCCGCCGCCGCCGCCGCTGCCGCCGCCGCCACCGTCGTTTTTTAATAATTAGTTTTTTTTATTTATTTTTTTTTTTCAATAATATATATATTTTTTTTAATATCTTATATTTTATCAATTAATTTTTTTTTTTATAATTTACTTTTTTTTATTATTATTATTATTATTATTAATTTTTTTTTTTCGTCATCACCGCCGCCGCCGTCGCCCCGCCGCCGCCGCCGCCACGCCACCACCGTCGCCGCCCCTCCTCCGCCGCCGCCGCTGCCACCGCCTTCGTTTTTTAATAAATAGTTTTTTTAAATTTTTGTTTAAATAATATATATATTTTTATTATTTGTTTTATTATTTTTTTTATTATTTTTTTTTTCGTCGTCGCCGCCGCAGCCGCCCCGCTGCCGCAGCCGCCGCCCCGCCGCCGCAGCCGTCGCCCCGCCGCCCCCGCCGCCGCCCCGCCGCCGCCGCCGCCGCCGCCGTCGTCGTTTTTTAATAATTATTTTTTTTTATTATTTTTTTAAATAATATATATATATTTTTTTTTAATATATATTGAGTTTACACAGATGCAAAATACTTGGCATAATATACAACACATCCATGACATTCAAATAACATATCATGGTCATCAAAAACAAATGCATGCAAAAATGTAAAGCCCTCAAGATCACTTGCCCGCTCAATATTTGGACACAACAAAGAAACCACAACTACAATATGCAAACAATTACTATATTCGATTAATGATGGATTATGCAAGTCCTTCCTCATCTCCAACACCCTTCACACCCATACAGAATAGAGCCCTAAAGATAATCACAGGCTGCACACCATAAAACCAAAATCAAGGATCATCTTGAGATGAGAGGCACACAAACACTTTAGTCCATGAGCTGAGCCTTGAGAGAGTACCAAAAAGGTGAATAAATATTATGTGCACTTTCAGCAAGGTGGATGTATGAAGTGTTGCGAAATTTGTATTCATGATGTATCGTAAATTTTTCATCGAAAATCGAGAATAAAGTAATGAAAATCGCAAATCTTCAACTAAAGATCATATCAAGAGACTTTTAGTTGGTTTCATTTTATTCGTTTCTTAATTCTGCATCTTTTGGTGTATAATACATGCAACTTAGGACATAAATTTGCTTCATAATATGAGAAAAGTGAAGGAAAAGTAGACCAATTTGTAGTATTTTCTTACGACTTTGTTTACAAACTTTCTTTTGTTTCTGCCCAATCCGTATCTGGACGACGAGAACACAGATTTTACGTATTTGGTCAGTTCTCGTCACTGAAACCAAGCGCTCCCAAGACGGTCTTGGTACCCCAATCCTCCGCTTGGACGACCAGATGACGTCTTTGAATTAGCTGTGGCCTGCGAGGGGTTCCCAGCAAGGAGTAAAATCGTTTGACGTTAGAGTTAAATACTATGCTAACTGTTCTAGCAAGGGCATTAACTTGAAATATATTTCGTTATACGGTAATTTCTTTTCAAACCTTTAAATTGCAAAGTGCTCCTCCATGGTGAGTAATATCGAATGTTGCTGGACAGATAAGAATACTACAATCGACCATATCGATATTTTCTTTCTTTCCTTCGAGAGAGAGATGCATTCTGAGGACGGAATGTTCCATATTAGACGATTTTCCTTTTAGGTTATGCAGCTTGGTGTGTTGTCAGACAAACACAAGAACACGTGTCAGTTGAGCATTTTTAAGAATATCAGGATATTATGCAACCATAAAGTATTCAGTCATTGTGGAGTTGAAGTACAGGGGTTCCAAATGCCTTCACCTCTTGTGTTTCATGCACGAGATTAAAGAAAATAATAACAAAAAAATCGGTTGAAATGAGCCACATACTATCCCCCCTTTTTCGACCACTGCCACATACCATTTGGTATGAATTATTTCCAAAAGTATATGAACAATAACTTACTTACGCAACTCACCTCCATAAATTAGGATTCTTGCCATGCGCCAAAGAAGTTTAGAGTTCAAAACACAACTAATTAGGAGGGGTAACTCCCTCGTTTAGATGATTATATGGTCATGTTCCAAGTATTTCCATAACAATGATTTCCTAATTAAAAGCATACATTTTTAGAAAATGATATTTTATTAGTAAAATTCTTTAGGGTTGTACAAAAATGTACCTTGGTGCACATAATTGGGTTCAGTCAAGGCAAATATTTAAAACATAAACATCAATTAGCATTGGTATCCAGAGCATCTCGTCATTTTCACTGTTACCATTAAACATATCCCTGAATCATATATCCTTATCTTTTGCTTTACTCAGAAGTTTTGTAAGGAAAGACAAATAAGTCAACTTATTAAGTGATCTTGGTAACAATAACAGAACTTAATAATTCAGTATTGGAATCAGAACTTGAGAGTACCAAGAATCAGACTTAACAAAACTGAATACAGTACAATAGTAAACTCAGCCATATTGGTATTCAAACCAAATTGTACTGTTGTAGAAATTTAAGCTGACAAGTCTTATAATTATGACCTGCAATTTAGATTACTAGTACAGAAGCTCTTTAACTAAAACAGAAAATGTGGTACAGTATATGAGAATAAAACATGACAGTACTACTACCTGAATGTTGCAATGCTTGTTACCCAATTTTAGAAATGACATCTCAACCAAACAAAAACTGGCAACCAAACTGAACAAAATACTTGTCAAAATTAACTGTTCTGTCTCCTATAATTTTGGACAATCCATCTAGTTTTCACGGGAGACAATTGGCTAATTTGTTTTTTTGACAGTGTAATAAATGCCATCTGACCTTTGTTGCTTGGCAATGTAATTTCATAAATTAAATGCTAGCAGTGTAAGCCATACAACCTGAGCTGGCAAGGTGACGAGGCTGGCTGGAGAAGTTGCACAAACTTTTCCAAGTGCTTAGACAAATCTCCAAATTCACTTGACAGAAAGAGTAACTTACACATACCAACATTTTTACAGAAAATAAGTAATAAAATTTCTAATTCAGCTAAAGAATTTTTTTCCAAAGTAGACATTACAACTAGGGCATAATATGTAAACCTCTTTATTATCTCATGTTCAGTTTATGCATGTGTGGTTTACTGTGTATGTATATTTCATGTCTCTAGTTTTCAATCCCCTAGAGATTCATAATTGCTTTAACTGTACAGTATTCAAAATGTATGTTATTTAGTGATCTCTGAGAAGAAATACGAGATAAGTCTGAGAGTGTAAATGCAACAAATTCAAACATATTACTGTAAATGGTAACTGAAAAGATTTTTTTTATTATTAAAACAAAGCAAAAAATTTGAAGCACAAACATTTTTATATCACCAACCACATGGGCCTCTTCATGTCTAATAATTTTATATGGATAATCACCTGTGCATCCTATGTAACCCATTCATGAACCATTTGACCTCAGGCCCTGTTCCTGAATGAGTGTACAATACAGTACAGTAAGAGTTGGACCCTGTTCAGTACCTAATTGTAAAAAAAAACTGATGTGTTTGCCATTTTTTCAGGCTACTGGTTAACTCTCTGTTGGAAATGAACCAATACTATTATAGCAGCACTGCTCAACCAACATCAATATTTAACATCATATCAGTACCTTCTCATCTAACACTCAAATCATCTCAGTTTTACATCAATACATCTACACCAGCACAACAGCATGGTTAAACAAACATCATTAGTAAACATAGCATCTGCACCATTACATTATGATATCTATAACTGTCTGCTGTCAAATCAACACTACCATTAATGCTAATTACTTCTCATCATTACACTTTCATCACAATAACCCCCTACTGTCATATCAACACCACCATATACACAGTATTAAATCAGTTGCGCTGACACCACCACCTCTCGAACTCTTTGTTTATTTCACATGAGGACAGTTAACACCTGACAGTTTTACCAACCAAGCACTTGCTTCACAACTGTAAACATTTCATCAATGCCAACCACACTCTTATTAAACACCATCACAACTGTGACAACCTTATACATGTCTCGCATTACTGTCAAAACTAAAGCACCACAAATCTCTGATCGAATCAGGACCATCAACCATGTTCCATTGTTGCACTATAAACTCAGTATAATTTGTTTGGTCTTCAATTCGACACCACATCTTTCAGTCACTTGACAACAGAGGAATTAACCACAGCTATGAACTAGATTTAATATTTACTCCTTTTTAACCAATTTAAGCACACATAAACATCTCCTACATTAATGTGTTAAACATACTTTCTACAACACCAACAGCAACCGCAGTATAAAAATGCTCTCTACAATACTACATAAGAAAATATCTATATTCTCTTTCATATATTTTACAAGCCTGGGGCAAATATGGTTTAAATTATGTACTGTAAAGTTAGCACTCAAGCCTTCAGCTTCACTTCCCTCTAGCAGCATTACTGGTGCTCTGGTACCTCAGTTCAATTCTACCCACAACCAACTTCATTCAGTTCTTCTATGTTAACAAATACAGTATACAGTAATTTCTCTGGCTTGAGAACTGGTTGTAAACTAATTTTGATTATTATTGTTCAGTTTAAACAAGTTAATTTCTTGGATTTTATTGCTGAATGGTGTAGTCTAGTAAAAACCAGTACAGCCGTATACTGACTAGTAAATACCCGGTAATTAGGTAGGCCTACACTTGCCACAAAAAGCTCTCAATGTGATACAGTATCTAACATAAAAGGAGCCCGACGTTTACTTTTTAAACTTCCATACCTAGATATTAAAGAACATTTTGTGGCATATGTACAAGGGACATCTGTTAAGGCTTCCAGAGATAATAGCTGAAGATGGGATATGTAGCTCAGCACATTCATTCGCCTACTTATGTATAATCTTGCTAGGAAGTGTTGTCACAAAATCCAGTAATTTTTGTTTAAGAAACAATATTAATTATTGTTATATATTCATTATGTGGTCTTTAATATTCAAAACAAGATACAAAACCAAATCATTACCTGCAAATCTGTCTATGACCCATTATATACAAGAAAAGAAGGTTGGTGGAAAGAAGTCAGCAGAAATTTATGAAATATAAAGTTGCATACAGTCTCTAAACAGTACAGTCAAGACAGTAGGTATCATATAAGATTTATGATCTGGAATAAATATGAATTCTTGTTGGCAATTATGAGCACAGTATTGTGTTCGAAACTTTACGAAGAGTGACAATACTTACTATTGCAACTTAAGAACGAGACTATCACAAATAAAGCCATTAATTGATCACCTCTAATTCCTTCCTTAAAGAAAGTAATAACCATAACTTAAATAAATAAATAATAATTCATATTGCTTTGGCACCCTTTGGATCCAAACTATTTCGCCCAAGATTTTTCAGTAATCTTACCCTGAGTCTCTTTTTAATTATGGTAATCCTCTTTTCATTACTCTGTAATATCTAAGCAAAGATTCTTTAAAATAACATTCTTCCAACATTACAGTACCGTACCTCTTTTCTTGCTACAAGGAGTCTACTAGTTTTTTTTACCACTAACACACCATAGGCTATTTACAAATCCTGTTCCATGCAAATTTTTACTTTTATACTCATTCTTGTCTCATGGTAAAGCATCCATTATCTTCTGAAATTCCACTTCAGCAACACACCAACTTTCATCTTTCATCAGAACTCCCATTGTATCACTTCTGTCCTCACACCAAGGAAAGGCTTGTTTTCTAGCAGTAAGTAGTTGTTGAGTGTACCTTAGTGTCTCTCTTTGTTGCTCATTTAGCACTTAGGTGAGTAAAATCAAGATATCCAGAATTGAAAATTACAAAGTAAATGGATTTGTGTGCAATTTATCATTGTGCTTATGTTTATGACTCTGAGTTGCAAAAGGCAAGCCCAAGTACAGTAGTGTCATCTAAAATCAGCATGACTAAAGTATAAGATCTGTACCGATGCTTTCACAGCTCTTGTTACCCTTCCGCTCCATCCCTGCCCTCATTCTGGATGCAAGTCATCATAAGACTCATCCTCACTGGAAATTTCACTGTCAGTGTCCTCATTCATTGGCCTGTAGTTTTCATTCTCTATCTTCACCTCATCAAAATTGAGATTCCCACTGCCCTTCAGACTCTCCACCTGAAATAGAAAATCAGTCACTTTTTAAATCTCTCCTAACTTACATTTTGAATACTTTCTTGCACAGTACAATTAACTTGTCTGCCATTATTATTATTATTATTAAAAATAGACCAGAGACACAAAGCTGGGAGAAAATGCAAGCATTCTATCAATCCGAGGACCCCAGCCCCATGAATCTAACCTGAAGAAAAGATAGTTTAGAGAAAAAAAATTATGAGCAGTTAGCTTAATAAAAACATATTAGCCCTACTCTTGAAGCCAGCCAGTCCTACACCATCAAAGACAGAATCACCAAGGCCATTCCACAGAGACAACGACCTAGGGACAAACGATCAACTAAACTGACAGATTCTACAGCAATACATCAAAGATACTAACTACTGTTAGAGGCTGAAGAGCAATACAGTAAATTTAAACTTGTGGGAAATGAAAAGTGTTTTGGTAATATTTCAAGTGTCCAGTGTTAGTCTAGCTGTGGTACTTCCCAAACACATACTGCACATTTAGAGGGGTGCAAGTATCTGTATTCCCAATTTCCTCCTGTTCAAATGATTAAATCTATTACTTTACATTATGTATTTCATGAACATACAAGCCTCTTAGTAGCCTTTATACTATACTTGCTCTTTGCTTGTATACTTGCTCTCATATCTTAACTCTTATGTTCAATGTTACCCAAAGGTATTTGAAAATAGTTCTTCAGCTACTTATCATTTACTTGCACATTACATATTTAATTCCCTTTCTCTCTTTATAAGCTGGAAAGGGTCTCGGTCATGCAACAACACACATACAACGAGGAATCAGTTCTCAAAAAGCCCTCATCCTTTTCCAATTCTTCTACTGACTTCAGTAAATTTATATGAAACCTGATTGGGTCCACAAAGATGTAAACTGGAGATGATAATACTGTACTGTAATTACCTCAAAACATTCATTATGGTACTTCTCTGTTGTCCAAATTTGCCTTCCATAACTGACATTTACAAACCCTTAATTTTCATATGATTGATTTCTGACCTGAACTGGTGGGTGGTGATGAAAGAGGTTGTCATCTGATTCATCCGTATCTGTCCACATCTCCCAGGTGGGATTGGTATTTACTGCCTCCACACGGTCCAGGCACAAAAAGGTTCGCACCCTCTTTGCCATGTCCTCTTGCTCACTACATTTGTAGAAGCATAATGTTAGTATAAGTGGTAAAAAGACTTCACAAATATGCAATCATTCATTTACCTTGTATAGTCTTTAAAAATTAAGCCTACTTAGACAGTTCATATGGAATCTATAGAGCTATTCAATACAAGATGATTATTAACATTTTCTATTTCATCTCTACTAAAAACAAGAAGAGAAATAACCTAGCTTTTACAAACCTTTTACATCCTGCTTTAGTCTCTGAGATTGGAACTGTACCCCCTGCTCTCAGCACCAATACAACCTGATGCCCATTTCGTAACCTGAGAGGGAAGAGATTTTAAGAGACCTGTGGTACACTTGATATCTCCTTAGGTTACCTGATAGTAATGTTGCAAACATACTTTTATATTTTTTCTAAACCCTACAATACCTCCCAACCACCCAATAATGATCATATATAATTTTTCATATTACAGTATTTACATATATAATTTACATATTACAATCACAAAGCTACAGATAGACAGATAGATAGATAAGAGTATTTTTTAGTTCACAAATGTGTATTAACTCTAATTATAAATATTCATACAGCCAATAGTAAAAATCTCATAAGTAGGTACATCATCAAAATCTGAAATACCTGGAGCACTCAAAGTTACTTCCCTAATGTACAAGTCACTCCTCAGAAACTCATATAATCATAGAGTTAATCTAATATTGAAACAGTTTGATAATATTCAACACTAATTAAGTTTATCAAAATTACTTTTTAAATCAATAAGGCATAGACTGGGCACCCCCCACCATAAAATGTTCCCAGATATACAAAACCTATACCGGCCACTATATTTTGTAGTTAAAAAGCAGATTTTTTTTTTTCACTTTTGAAATACACAAACCTTGTTTGTTTTTTGTTTTTATAATATATTGCTATGTCCCAACATACCTTCTTCAATTCTAGTACACAGTATACCCACTACAACAACCTCCATTGATGATGATGAGATACAAACCAACCAGCTTATTTAAACACACATAGTTGATGACACAAAACAAGACACACATCCTCACCAGTCTCCACACACACAGACACATTATTATACACACAAAGGTAATATGAAGATACATAACTGACCGTCCTGCTGCTGGCATGACCCTGATAGCCATAATGGAGCTGGTGTCAAAGATGAGGGTGTTGTTCTGAGAGCAGCGGCTGGTGAGCCACTCCCACCAGCTGCGGCGAGTCATGGTAACCTGACCACGACCCTTGTCAAACACACAATCCTGCAGGGATAAAGCAACATTCCTAAGTCATCGTGACCACTAGCCATCATCCACAAACAAATCATAAGAAAATGAGGAGTTATCCCAATATGGTACTAGCTTCTCTTTTGAAATGAATAAAAAAGTACAGTATATACAGTACTTTAATCAGTCCATTCATGAAATAAGAACATCTCAGACACCCAGATTCTGAATACTGTAATCACCCTGATAGTGAAAATAATGCAAGCTATATGAATAACAAATTTCAATTCTTTACCATAGCTATAGCCTATTTCAGTTTCTCAAATTACCGTACTGTACATTATAAGAATATATTAACTGCTACTTAATATAAAATGAGATAAACTTAATATCATAAATGCATAATGATATATTATATTTTTGTATCATATTCTATACATATTAACATATGAATGTAGTCAATAAGGCAATTTTACCTCCCAGTCATCAAGGAATGTCAGTCCAAGGATTAGGCATCCGGTAAGAACTGCTGCTTTCATTAAAACATGTTCATCTGAAAATGATAATGCATTGTATATAAATTCCTATAGACAAGTATAATTTCATTTGTATAGTATATAACATCATTGAAATAATGAAAACTGAATGCAACATCATTCAGTATCAAAGCCATTATTATCAGTATGTACAGTAGTGGCACATAGTCCTTGACCAGAGTGTAAAGGGAAGTCTGTTCAAGGACTATGTGCCTTGACTGTACTATACTGTGTACAGTACCGTACCTTATTATATACTGTATTTCTGAAAGAAAGCATACACAAAAGAAAATACAGTATGTACAAGTTATAGGAATTGAACGTCAGTATAAAAATACTTCAAAGAGATATAACAATAAGTTCCTCATATACAGAATTATCTACTGTACCTATATGACTACCCTAAGTTAATTTTTCAAACACTGATCAACAATAACAAATGCAATAATGTGAATTAACAAATATGGTACATACCATATGCTGTGTAGGATAAACTTGTTGCAAGTATTCTTATTATAACTTACCTGGACTATAGTAGGCTGCTCCCACACCAAATGACAGAATGCCTGAAAAGAAAGTTTTCCATCAACACAATACAAATAACAATGCTATAATTTACCTTTAGTTATCCATGTAATTCATTATTGGACAATTGCCAGCATTAATACTTAACTTATATAATAATGAAATTTTAAAATAATTTTTGGATTATACATAGCCAAACCTACAATACATTGCTCCTTGGCAGTATAGAAAAATAATCATATTGCAATTTTTACAACAACAATAACAGGACAGACTTAATTTGTCCTTGCACTGTTAACTTACCAACTAATATACTCCAAGATTTTACTCCTGGAGCCACAGAAAGGTGAAGAGCCTCGGTACTACACAATTCAACATTCATTTCTGCGGTTCCTTCATACTATACAACTTGACTAAGCCTGGGTGTGAACAGTCACTGGGTCTGGGGATGTACAAGTAAAAGTAGTTAGTAGTAGTAGTACTTGTAGCAGCAGTAGTAGTACTAGTATGTAGCCTTGTAGTAGTAGTAGTACATAGCTGTACTTGTAGTAGGCCTAGTATGTACCAGTAGTAGTAAGTAGTTGTACTTGTAGTAGGCCTAACGTTAGTAATAATGTAGTTGTAATATTCGATTTCTGTGTGGTAACGTTACATGTTTTAACTTAATTCTCTATTAGTTAAGTTTCCTATTTGTTGTATTGTGTGTGTACTCACAACCTAACCAAGTATGTATCTTAGTCTAACATCTTCAGCTGATTACATACAAAGACGGAAATAACAGATACACTAACGTTAAGTTACTCCCAAATTAACTTACAAATGATGGAAAGCAGAGATACACTAAGTTACTCCCAAATTAATTAACTTACTAATGACCTTAATTAAGCAAACAGAGATACACTGAGTTACTGTACTTCCAAATTAATTAACTTACAAATGACCTAAATCAAACAAGATATACACCAAGTTACTTCCAAATTAATTAACTTACTAATGACTTTAATTAAGCAAACAGAGATACACCAAGTTACTCCCAAATTAACTTACAAATAAACCCTTGACTACGAGTACAACAAGGATACTGGCTGGTTGGTTGCTGAGAGGTGACGCTGGTGGCAGCTTTGTTTACATTCCCCAGCTGATAAAGTATAAGTAACAGAATCTTTTGTATAAGTGATGGAATAAAAACCAAAACAACATCACATTGAATACCATTATCAGTATCGGATGGGTTCGATAGTAATTTAATTCTAAATTTGTAGGATTGTAAGCTGTAATAGTGGTGTGTGTGGTAGGTTATTATGGTGTTTATATTAGTTTAGTTGTATATGTGACATCACCGACGTGTTGGGTGGACAGGAACAAACAGGTGAGGGAATGAATGGTAATTAATAAGCGACGTCTATTTTGTCGTCCTTGGGATACGACTGTCAAAGGTTTGGGTAATATACAACCAAGGTTTGGTCTTATTGTACAGAAATGACGGTACATGGGATCACTATATTGTATATTTTTGTATCATTACCCACTATAAGACACTTGGGTGGGGGTGGGGGCGTGGGATGGGTGGGGGTGGTGGCGTGGGGTGGGGGTGGGAGTGCGGGCGTGGAGTGGGAAAAAAAATTATATAAAAAAAAAATTATAATTTTTTTTTATAAAAAATAAAATTATAAAAAAAATATATATATAAAAAAAAAATTATATAAAAAATCTTTATATAAAAAAAAATTATATAAAAATTTTTTTTATATAAAAAAAATGTTTATATAATTTTTTTTTTATATAATTTTGTGGTGTGGGTGGGGGTGGTGGTTGTTGTGGTGGGGGGGTTGGGGCGTGTGGTGGGGGGGCGTGGGGTGGAGGTGGGAGTGGGGGGGAGTTTGGGCGTTGGGTGGGGGTAGGATCGTGGGGTGGGGGCGTGGGGTAGGGGTGTGGGTGTGGGTGGGGGCGTGTGGGCGGGCGGGGATGGGGGGGCGGGGGGGGGGTGAGCGAACCTAGCAGCGCCGCAGGCAAAAGCACCCACGGCGTAGCCGTGGCTGGCGAAGTCAGTGCTTGTTTAATTTATAATTGTGTTTACTATGTAGACTATTTGGTTGTTGAGAATTTAGGTGTAAGTTAAAAAAAACCGTAGTCTAAGTTAAGCCAATGTGCGGAAAGAGTTTTTATAATTGTGAAATTACTGCCTGGGACTGATGAGTAAAATTAATGTTTCTGTGTAAATCAGAGTGAACTGAAACTGAGGAAGTGATGACACACTTTATGTAGTAACATGCAGCCATCATGGTAAGATTCCATGTGGCTTATAAGTGGTAAGATATGTTTGATACAAGACAACACACCTGAGTGTCAACTCAATTACATGACAGTTCTGGGTGTTACACTACACATCACATATCTCCAGTAGGCCTACCATATACACATCTTCACTACCCTATTCACATCTTCAGTACACTATACACTTCTTCACTACACACACATCTCCATTACCTTAATTATACACATCATCACAACACACCACATCTTCACTACCTTATTACATATCTTCACTACATTATACACATCTTCGCTACACTATGTAGGCTACATTTTCACTGCAGATCACACATCTTCACAGCACACTGAGGTGGCTACAACGCAAGGAAATTTAAGTGAAAAAAGATGTAGTTTGTTGACAGGCAGACAGTAAAATATTATTACTATCTGCTTGTCAACAAACTATAACTTTTGCTCACTTTCCTTCCTGTTGTAGGTATCTCGCAAGTAGCGAGGCATACCAGATTCACGTGTGGTCATCTGTACTTGTTGTTATTTCTCTGTAACGTTATAATACGGTCTGTGGGTTGGTGTGTAAGGTATCACTTTCTCTTTTACTATACTTTTTGCATAAAATAAACTATTCATTCATTAATAAATTCATTTTTTAATTCATACTCCTAGGAAAAGTTTGCGAGAAGAGGTAATGCTCTAGTTGGAAACAGCGATATTTAATGGGTTTAAGTACTTTTGATAATATACAGAATTGGATAATTTTATGTAGTTATCATATATGGAACAAATTCAAGTCTCTTTCTGGCTATAATTATAGGATATATGAGAAAATAAGACCATAATTATAATGGGAGTAAAGCGGGCGAGGCAATGTTTTGAGTCAATGGGGGGGGGGGGGGGGTAGGGTAATAGGCTTCAATTTGGGTGTACAGGAAGAGCGGCTCATGCCGCCTCCTCTTAGATTATACCACCATGTTGTGGACGTAGACAAGCTTGACCACATAGGGTTGCCAGATTTCACTAGAAAACCACGCTGGCATACAAATATCCACAAAACGGCACCGCTGATGCAACGTTCCACAAACTTCCTAAAGAGAAAACGAACAAATTAAGTTCACTGAAAGAAACGTAGCTCAAGCATGTATGGATAAAGTGGGTGGGGCTACCAGTCGCTAATGAGGAGCGTAAGTGGGAAGGAGAAAGGGAAGGTAATGTAGTGTTACCAATTAAAATCCTGCTTCCAACGAGTGGACCAGAATATTTCGCGAGCCAAGCGAGTCTTCTAATTTTTCAGACATTTTTCTTGCCCCAGATTTTGGAAAGTTTTTTGGCCTGGTGGTCAAGCTCAGTTCTTGTGCCTCAGATTTTGGAAATGTCCGAACCTAACTCCTCCCAGACAACACCAGATAACATCAAACTTTTTTTTACTTGTAACGGCGACAGTTTAAATTTTCTGTTTCATCGAAATGTTCTAGAATTTGTAATATAACCCAATTGTATCTTAACGACTTGCAGTATTCTTACTTTTGTAACGGTCTACAAATTATGCTTTATTTTATCACTTTGCAATTACCGTTCCTGTAGCCTGGTCTTTAGGGATAAGGAGACAGAGAGGAGGGACAGCAAGCACAAAGGAAATAGAAAGGAAGGAAAGACAATACAGTGTGTAAAGAAAAATACTTACGCATTAATCACACCTCGATAGGAAGGATTGGGGAGTTGAATGGAGGGACAGCAAATCAGTTACGGGACCCTGTAATATAATGGGAAAATTGGAGGTATAGTGTAATATAATCGGAAAATTGGAGGTATAGGAGTCCTTGAAATATTGCTACGAAACACCAATTATATGGAAGGAGCTTGTTTCGTGGCATATCCTAATGAGGAGGAATCAGAAGCCTCCAATTCTCATGCACGATCACAGGGTTCTTAAATTACTTAACTAATCATTTACGTACAATTACAAGATTCAAATTATCACAACAGTTTCAATTTAAAGATATTAATACGAAGCTATTGTTATAAGGTACAAGATTAGGCTGTAACAACAGTACAACCTTTACCCATGGTTGGCCTAAATATTGGTTACAAATTGAGAATCATACAAGCACATTCTGTACCAACCTGATTCCGTATCCAATTGTGTCTTGGCCTTTAACTATCCTAATGTTTTCCGTTTCCTCTTGTGTCATCGATAAACCTAATCAATTAGTCCTCAGTAATATTTATAGGTACATTTTTCAAAGGTAGATCATAATTACAAATATATACAAAGCTGTGTGTATACAGTATATATATATATATATATATATATATATATATATATATATATATATATATATATATATATATATATATATATATATATATATATATATATATATATATGTGTGTGTGTGTGTGTGTGTGTGTGTGTGTGTGTGTGTGTAACAGTATTGGTCTCGTCCACATTAGGCGTCGTGTCATTCCACGTGAACGACAAACAGACTACATTGGACATAACAGTGTTTGTTACTGGTAATTGAGGGTGTTTCCGGGGTCGATCACTGCTTCATTCTGTGGCGGAGGAAAGGTCTGACAGAATGGCAAATTGAACCTCACAGGAAAAAGTCAGTCACCAGGAACCAACAGTCGTATGTGTTGATTAACTGGATAAATACAGACTGTTGGCACTTTAAGAGAGAAGTTCTGGCTTAGCAATAAAACTGACAGTATGTTAAGATTGCTTCATGCCTTCTGTGTCTCTGGAGTCTGGACCAATCTATCGCTTATCGTTATCGCCAAGTGCATTGTTTTTGTTTCTTTCCCCGAAAATTATAAACTCCGATAACAATAGTTATGTACCTGTGTACCGATGTAATGATAATAATAATTTCCGATACTTCTGAGTCTGTTTGCCGGAGTCTGACTTGTTGATTTGACGGAGTATTGTCACACCTACAGATTTTACTATTCTGGGAAACAATTGCTTTTAGATTTCCTATTTTTCGAAAGTGTGTGTGTGTGTGTGTGTGTGAAGAACTATAATGAGTGTTTCTATTATTTCCAAAAGTGTGTGTATGTGTGTGAAAAACTGTAATGAGTGTTTCTATTATTTCCAAAAGTGTATGTGTGTGAAAAACTGTAATGAGTTTTTCTATTATTTCCCAAAGTGTGTGTGTGTGTGTGAAGGACTGTAATGAGTGTGAAGGAGAGTGAAAATGAGAGAGTAATTAAATGAGTGTGTAAGAGAGTGGAAGTGAAGGCCTTGGTCACCACCAACACAGTTTATGGACTTTCCACCTCATTTACCACACCCAAGTTGAGGAGCCACAGAAAAAGGGGGAGGAGGGGGAGACGTGGGGAGGGGGTTATGGGTGTTAGTCTTGGTGGGAAGGGAGGAAAGAGGGGTGGGGCTTGGAGGGAGGGAAGGGGGGTGGGGCTTGGAGGAAAGGGAGGAAAAGAGGGGGTTGAGCTGAAGGGGTGAGGAAGAGGGAGTGCAAAGCGAGAGGTGAGAGAAAGAAAACGGAAAAATAAAAAGAATAAACAGAAACCACAATGGGAGTGAAAGGGGAGGTGGGGGAGGAAGGTTGACGGATGAGGGAAAAAAAGGTGGGGGGAGGGGATGGGCAGGGAGGTCGAAGGGGGACAGACAAGTGGGGGGGAGGGGGGAAGAGGTGTGGAGAGAGATGTGGACAAGGTGTATACTGGGTTCGAAAAGTGTGTGTGTGTGTGTATGTGTAGGGGGATGATAGGAGAAAGGTGAGGGTCGAGATATAAAGGTGAGGAGGTGAGATAGGAGAATGAGATATGACACGAGAATGGATGTTGGGTATATGAGAGAGAGAGAGAGAGAGAGAGAGAGAGAGAGAGAGAGAGAGAGAGAGAGAGAGTGTGTGAGTGAGTGTGTGTGTGTGTGCTTGTGGTGAAAGAGTGGTGAATGGTGTAAACGGGTGGGAAAGAAACAGGTGAGGAATGAGAGAAGTAGTGAGTTGGTGGTGATAGTGTGATGTGATGTGAGTAGATGAGTATGTAATGAGGAAAGTAGTGAGTGGTGAAGAAAATGATGTGGTGTGTGTAAGAATGAGTGAGTGGTGAGGGAAGTGGTGACAGTGACGAGTGGTGATGGAAATACCAAGGGAGAATGATACTAACCTACCACAGTGATCGAAAGCTGGTGATTGTTTTATCAAGGCTGAAAATTGTATTGCTTCTCCCTCTCTCTCTCTCTCTCTCTCTCTCTCTCTCTCTCTCTCTCTCTCTCCGCATACAGTATTTTGAGCTAATGAAAATATGGTTCTACTGTACAGACACGATCCACACCTTCTTCCACACCTCGGCTACTCAGAGGTGAGGATTCTGAGGAACATAATATTATCTCCTTCTGAATACTAGCGCTTCAGTAACCATTGGATGAAACAGTGAATACATTGTTTCTGTCTGAGCGAATCGAGTGAGTGAACCGGTGCCTGGTGGGGCGGCTTCCAGTGGTACTTAATGTTCGTAATATTATTCAGTTATAGAAGAACCCTATCATTATTAATTACAAGAAACTAGATAAATATTTTGTGGTTTCGGTCGACCCTATATCCAACGGGCAGGATAGGATGATCATTGTTAATGTCAAACTAATTACTATTGTATTATAACGATTTAGTGGGATCTATTCGAGTGCTTCAATATGCTTCATACCTAACTAGGCTAGACGGCGCATTTAGGAGGTGCGCGAATGAGTTTACGTGACTGAGAGTACCTATAGACAGGCTCATAGTGTGTCTGCCCTCCACCCAGTTAACACCTGCCGTCTGTACGCTGTTCTCCTTCGTCACCAGCTAGTGCAACTATTACTGTGCCCGCCTTCCTTCTGCCATCGCCAACTTACTGCATACAGAATAAGAACAACGAGGGTGTACTTATTCAGGTCAGGCTTTCCAAAAGGTGTGTTGGTGAAGGATTTGATGGCGTGTTAGAATAGCTGGATAGAATCGATGGTGGTTTTGAAATTTTAATGATATATTTATTTATGGGCAGAGTTGGAATGTGGTGGGTTCGATGGATAAGTTGGTTTGGTTAAGTGATTTGAATTAATATTATATGGTAAGATATTGGTATTGTTTGGGGTAATTTATAACTAGTTCCTACGAGAATAAATTACATGATATAAATTATGTATCTTTTCGTGTTGTGGAAACTTATAAACAGAAATTCCTTGTTTTTAATTGTTGATGTGAATGGGCGACAGTGCATTGTGACTATGGTAATGGTTAGGTAGCTGTGATTGTGAAGGTGGTCATGGTTAGGTAGTTGTGGTGGTATTGGTTTGGTAGTTGTGATGGTAATGTTTTTTATTTTTAATGTAAGTTTTTTTTCCCTGTAATTTCAGGTTAGACTGTCGATGATGCTTCCAACCATCTCATCCATTGCCTCAGCCTCTTCAATGGCCAGCGCTGCCAGATCTGCTTCCACACACTGCCACGTTGTCTTCCTTAGGATGAGTTGACCTCCTACCTGATGGATGGCAGCCTGGCACTCCCACCTCAACCTCCTTACACTCGGCTCCTCCAATCCACATAAAGCAAGTATACGGACTTAGCATATAGTCACCTGGAGTACAGTCGGCGACAAAAGTCCTGTCCCCTCACTTGCTTCACCGAGGCACGCAATGGTCATAGATTCGAGATTATTTGATGTAGAAACATGTATTTCACTATTTCTCGAGTCCATGAACACTGCGTCTCGGTGAAGCAGCCTAAGCAGGTGAGGCGACAGGACTTTTGCTGCCGACTGTACCTAATAACTTACAAGGCAGTTTTGAATAGTCGTTATTGTCTAATAATACTTAATTATGTAGAGAAGAAAGTACAGTCACGGCCACATGACCAGCATCAATAATTTCTCGAGGCAGTTTAATTCGAAAGCATTTGAGGACTATTGACTGTACAGTCGGCAGCGTAAGTTTGCTTCATTTCAACTTGAGCCTATAGTGATATAACAATTTGAATGCAGAGATGACATTACTTCTCCTATGGTAAATTATCTATCTTGTTAGAACTTGTAACTTTGTTTTGTAAGACTTGATCAATCAGCACCATCTGAACCTTTGCTATTGACTACAATCTTATGCTTGCTTCCTCCCCACAGACTTGTGATGGGTTGGCTCTTCCCTACCTGTAGCTTGGACGATCTCCCGATGATGACAGACCTCAGAGAATGTGCCGGGATCCATTGAGTGGACAATGGCTGCCTAGTAACATGCCTCATGTGTTAGGGGGCTCCACACGTATGTTTCCTATCCCATATTTAATCTGACATTTCAATAATATTACTTAGGTTAGAAGAAACCTGCATATATAACTTGGAATAATTTTATTATTTTACACTTCAGAGCAACGCTAGTTGTATACTATATAGTCTTAATCTGAACCAGTTCTTTAGCATCGATCTCTCAACACTAAAAAGCAGGGCACAGAACTTGTTGACTAAATTTTAATCATGTTATTTTACTGAGCAATAAATCTTGGCACTGAAAGTATGTGTGTATTCTTTCCAGCATTCTACAGAGTCCAGCCTCGGGTCGGGTCCTCCACTGTTACTTGATCAAGATGGTCCATAGTAATTGGAGCGTCGTCTCATATTTCGTGGTCCTCAACTGTAGTACGGACTTGGCAAGCCTCTTCTGCAAGGAACAAGATAGTCGTATCTAAATCAATAATGTAACTTCTTATTACTGTATCAAGCAAATAAAACATTCTTCAGAAATTAAATTACTTTAGTTTTTTACTTCCATGTTCAATACCCTATAGCTAGAGGGTGAACTCTCGTATACGTTTGTTAATAGTGGTAAGTAGCGTACTGACAAAGAAATTTACAACTTCAACCAAAGGTAATTTTACATAGTGAATCGCTTCACTGGACTGAATAGCAATATTAATTTTGAGGTGTACAGTAGAGAGAGATGACCTCCAAGGAAGTTAACTTGACTTTAATTTTGTTGGCATCATCGCTCTACCTTCTATAACCGCATACTATATTGTCAAAACAGAAGTTGAAACTTCAAAGTTTCTAATATAATATTTAGTCATGACACTACCAATGTTAGCAAAATTATGGAATTTCTTATTGATACAGCCATCGTCAAAATAACTGATTGACATAAATGAGGCCTAATGGTGGCTTGGCATTTCCTAACAAGGTAACGTTCTCAAACTCCACTAGAGATATTTTTGTTAAATGCAGTAGCTACCATAAACGTTATAAATATTAACGCCACGATGTTGTGATGATCTATACTGGACATTCATAGAAACATCTGGCAGAGATTATATATATCTACAACATGCATAACAAACCAGCAATAATGTTACGTTACGAGTGGATAGTATAATAAGTTCTATTGCATAACTGTTGACTTATAATTTAGTAGAGCATTACTGCTTGCGGTACACCACCACCACTCCCCACAAGTACGTAACTGGGAAGGGTTTCAGATACGAATCTAAACTAGCGGTTCACACCTTGTGGGTTACACACAGACAACACTGGATGGTTGTACAGCCACAATCAAATATCCACCGACACTTTCCTTCCAATAAAGAACACGTGTATGATTTTGCAGCACCTAATAGTAATAATTGAGGAGGTTAAGTTGACGTAAGGTGTTGTATGATTACATTTTGATAAGATTTATTTGCACGGTGGAAGGAAAGTGTTGGTGGTTATTTGATTGTGGCTGTACATCGGTCAAATATAATCTAGTGTATTTTACATGGTAAATCTGAATTGTCCAATGGCAGAGAGTGAACCCGAATTTAAGGACCCCTCTGATGTAATAAGAAAACTGGAGGTTAGAGAGTCCTTCAAACATGAACTACATTCACGGAGTTTGTATCGTGGTATATTCAGGAGGAATCAGGAGCCACCAGCTTTCATACACGATCACAGGGTGCCTTAAGACAATATTTTATTGCTGTTTCTGGTAGGTCTAATTCTAACAAGTCCATCGAGTACAAAGAAGTTCACACCTTCGAGGATTTTTTTTTTATGACTGAAATAAATGAGAGGGCCGAGGTTCCCCGCCACTCATGACTAACTCCTACAATTTGTCGTTGTATCCAGATTTTAATGTCATTTCCTATGTTCTCTCAGACTAGAATTCGATTGAAACCGGCCTCATCAACATCCAGTAATATCTCTTATTGCGTTTTTCCTCGACTAAAAAAAAAATTCAAACATTTCTGGTTAGATTTGGAAATCAAATTTATATATCCCACTTTATTTAATTGTCCCAACACTATGGATTGAGGGATTGTTTGATATTAGGCACTGCAACAGTGAAGTCATATGGCGCCCGAGAAAGAATGTCATTGAGGTGCGACAACTAAGTACAAAAGGGAACACAAAAATAAACTCAAATTCCTCCTTACAATAATTAATAATCTTTTGATGTTGAATCTATTTTTCTCGGGTTTCTGCATTCATCACCACCAGAACACTCCAATAATTAGACCCAAGGAGTAGCTTTTGATTTTCGGCCTTATAAAAAAAATCCTCAAAGATGCGAACTTTACACTACGGAATTATCAATTATATCAGTAGGGTCAGATCTACCAGAGACAGTAAACATAATTGTATAATTTAGGTCTTAAATCAGGGTTCCACCAAAACTATTCTGCCACTAGACAAAGGGACCTTGTGATGTAGTCGGAAACTTGAAGGTAAAAGAGTCCTACAAATACTGCCACGAAACACACACACCTGTATGGAAGGAGCTTGTTTCGTGGCATAATAAGGAAGAATCAGCAGCCACCAATTTTCATACAAGATCACAGGGTCATTAATGGAACACTACTAAACAACTTACCTAAACCGAGTCAGTGTTCCGAAGTTGTGTTGTGGAAGAAATGGTTTTCAGGCGCCGTTCACACTTGCCAGTTTCCGACGACCCAGACCCAGTCAGTCACCGTCAATGAGATGAATTGAAGTCACTGTCACTACAAATTCCACCGCCAGGGCCACTTCCTTCAGACACCATTTTAATTCTTCAATCTTTTCCTATTTTTCCATCGTGCTTGCTGTCACACTTATATCACCACCTTGGTCCTGCTGCGTCTTCCAGGCATAGGGAGGTCATCTTCATTGCCAATAATACAAGCCATGCCAACAGGGTCTGGAAAAATTACAATCTCATTAATACTTGCCCACAAACCACCTCGTCCAACCAATATACTCTTCAAAATAATACGATATCACAGAACTATTTCTATAACACCATTATTTAACTGTTGCCAATGCTGAACATTTAATTAACACTGATATTAAGAACAAAGAATTCTGTATTTAAAAACATACAGAAATGTGTTGTAGAGCCTCGATATGAAGAGCAAAGGATGAAGGTGTGAGCAGTACGATGTCTGACCAACAAATGGAGCCGGTGTGTGTGACTGCCGACTACCACAACTCTCCTCCCTCTCCCTCCCCAATACCCAACCTCCCCACTCCCCTGGCCTCCCATTTCCAACCCTCCTCTCCTCTCCCCCTCCCCCCTCCCTTAATATCCTTCTTCCACCCCCGCTCCCTCCGTCCCTCCTCCTGTCCCGACCACACATACACACACACACAGGCAAACTGCTCAATTTCTCGTTTGCGCCGGTAACTACCTGACCGTTGGGTAAGAAATATAGGCGTCGCAGTACCTCCAAGCTTCAACCAGGTGATTTCCTATTCAAATAATAATAATGATTGAAAAAGAAAAAGAGCCACAGGAGTGCACAGATTGAAAGACTATATATTCTGTAACAGACTCAGAAAATGAAAGAAGGGAAATAAAATACTAAGCCCATTTAGTAGTGAAATATCTATGCTAGCAAAATTATGAACTAATAAAATACAAATAAATTAATACTGTAAATGTAAATGATGAATGAATAATGTAACACGCGGCACTGCTGGCAACTTTACATCAATAATGCCGTTTGTGTGTGTGTGTGTTTTTTTTTACCACAACACTCACATACACCATACAACACAAACATACTGTACAATACACTTCTCCATATACACACCCATATACACATCACTTTAAAACTTGTGATCATGTATGAAAATAACCAATGCTCTGTATACGAAATCCTGAGGTTGACTGTACTGTACATACATACATACATACATACATACATACATACAGTCCATCCAGTGTTTATAAGTTGCAGGTAAGTCCGTAACGAGTTGTGGAAAGTTTTGGTCTAAATTGTCCTGGATTGCATTAAAATGACCTAAAAAGCCAAGAATACTAAATTATGGGACAAACCGAGACAATTACGCCATCCAGGTTAACAAAAAATAAATCAAATAAAAATATCCCACACAAAACAAAACAAAAGGAATGGAGTGTAGTGGTCTGACAGCACACACACACACAAACACACACACACACAGACGCAGACGCACACACACACACACACACACACACCCTCACACACCCTCACCTCACACACACATACACACAAACGATAAAAAGGAGGGTAAATGGGTAAAAACACAGGGTAAATGGGTATAAATAGAAGGTAAATGGGTAAAAAAAAAATTCTATCGTTGTTATTTTTCATTCTATCGTCACTGTTCATTTCTATCGTTATTTTTCATTCTATCGTCGCTTTTCGTCCATTGTTAATTATCGTCTCCTTAATTATTATCATCACCTTTCATCCATCGTCACCTCTCAACCTATCGTCGTTATCCTTTCATCTTTATCTTTATCTTTCACCCTCTCGTCGTCACCTTTCATCCCCATCTTTATCTTTCACCCTCTCGTCGTCACCTTTCATCCATCCTCACCTTCATAATAATCGTCACCTTTCACCCCATCCACACCCCTCCTCCTCATCCCTGACTTCACTCCTCACCTCAATCTCTCACCCCACAAGGAAAAAAAAAATCTCATTATTTTACTCACGCTGTTAATTTTCGTTCAATCGTCACTTCTAAAGGTAGGTGGAGTGGAAAGGTCTTGTGGGGAGGGAGTGGGGGAGTGGGGAAGTGGGAGAGGGAGTGGTGGTGGGGAGGGGAAGGACTTAGAGAGTGGGAGAGAAAGAGGGAAGGGAAGAGTTGTTAGAGAAAGGGAAGGAGGGAAAAGGAGAGTTGTTAGAGAAAGGGAGGGAGGGAAAAGGAGAGTTATTAGAGAAAGGGAAGGAAGGAAAGAGGGAAGGGGAGAGTTATTAGAGAAAGGGAAGGAGGGAGAGAGGGAGGGAAAAGGAGAGTTATTAGAGAAAGGGAAGGAACGAAAGAGGGAAGGGGAGAGTTGTTAGAGAAAGGGAAGGAAGGAGAGAGGGAGGGAAAAGTAGAGTTATTAGAGAAAGGGAAGGAAGGAGAGAGGGAGGGAAAAGTAGAGTTGTTAGAGAAAGGGAAGGATGGAAAAGGAGAGTTGTTAAAGAAAGGGAAGGAGGGAAAGGGAGAGTTATTAGAGAAAGGAAAGGAGGGAGGGAAAAAGAGAGTTAGCCTATAAAGAGTTAGTTAGTTACAAGTACATACACGGAAAGCAAAACGACGATGACAAGATAAAGTGTGAATCGAATCGAGTCCCAAAAATCCCCAGATATAAAGAGCCAATGTAAGTAAGTAAGTGTTCCTGCCACTCCACCACTTTTGGGAGACATACATATATAGTTAAGACAAATGCAATCAACATCATCATCATCTCTTCTAACCCATGCATCCTCCCTCCCACTACTCACATCCAGCAGTATGCAAATTAATAAACTATACCGTACTTTGGGTTTTTATTTTACGAACTTGTGAAGCTTAATAATATTTTCATACTGTATGTATGTTCAGTCACGAGCACTAATAAGTATACAGGTGTGCTTCGAATACCTACAGTAGATAGAGATAGTAAAAAAAATAAATGCCTCAATAACATTTTCATTGTACTGTTCAAAGCTTCAAACCAACCTGTATCGTTATCAGTGATCGTGACTGTACTTCTGGACTTGGCAGATAGATACATGTGGCGACGACACGATTATTACCGCTATCTGTACACCTGGATCAAGTCAGTATACTGTTTATTGCACTTCCAAGGAGAGAGAGAGAGAGAGAGAGAGAGAGAGAGAGAGAGAGAGAGAGAGAGAGAGAGAGAGAGAGAGAGAGAGAGAGAGAAGTGATGAGGCCAGGAGAAGAAGGAGGAGGAAAGCTGAAAAGAAGGAAGGAAGGAAGGGACTGGGAGAAAATATGATGATGGTATGAAAGTGAAGGGAGAGAGAGAGAGAGAGAGAGAGTAAAGTGACAAGAGAAAGTGGGAGTGAAATGGAGAAAAGAAAAGTATGAAGGTTGAGCTGGAATAAAAAAAAATGAGAACAGAATATGAAGATAAACTAAGGATGAATTGAGTTGATGATGACGATGGTGATGGAAAGGAAGGGAAAAAAGAATGAGGTTGAGAGAACGTTTGAGCGTAAAATATATGAAAAGTGAGAGAGACAGAGAAAGAGAGAGAGGGAGAGAAATGTGCGTGTGTGACAGAGGGAGAGTGATAAAAAGAAACAGAAAAGGAGGAGGAGGAGGAGGAGGAGGAGGAGGAGGAGAAGGAGGAGGAGGAGGAGGAGGAGGAGGAGGAGGAGGAGGAGGAGGAGGAGGAGGAGGAGGAGGAGGAGGAGCAAAAGGATGAGGAACGAGAAGTAAAGGAAGGAAAATGAAGAGAATGGTGGGGAGAGTGCACGGTCAGGACGGGAAATGGAGAGAGAGAGAGAGAGAGAGAGAGAGAGAGAGAGAGAGAGAGAGAGAGAGAGAGAGAGAGAGAGAGAGAGAGAGAGAGAGAGAGAGAGAGAGAGAGAGAGAGAGAGAGAGAAGTGGAGAGAGAGAGAGAGAGAAAAGTTGAGAGAGACAGAGAGGGAAGTAGAGAGGGAGAGACAGATAAATAGATAGATAGATAGATAGATAGATAGGGAGAGAGAGAAAGAAGTAATAGATGGAGAGACACAATAATGAAATAAATAATAACAATAACAACAACAACAAAATCAACAACAGGTAAAGATAGAGGTTAGTTAATTAATGAGAGTAGAGTAGAGTAGAGAAGAGAAGAGAAGAGGATAGAAGATAAGAACTAGATGAAAACTGAAGAAGTAATGATGGAGGGGAGATAAGCGGACGGAGATGAAAAGGGAAAAGGGAAGATGAGCTAAAATGAAATGTGTGTGTAGAGAGAGAGAGGAGGAAAGGGAGTGAAGTTAAAAGTGTACTAGATGAGAGAGAAAGAGAGAGTGAGAGAGAGAGAGAGTGAGAGAAATGAAATGTGTAGAGAGAGGAGGAAATGGAGTGAAGTCAAAAGTGTACTAGATGAGAGAGAAAGAGAGAGTGAGAGAGAGAGAGAGTGAGAGAAATGAAATGTGTAGAGAGAGGAGGAAATGGAGTGAAGTTAAAAGTGTACTAGATGAGAGAGAGAGAGAGAGAGAGAGAGAGAGAGAGAGAGAGAAATATGTGGAAGGCGTACGGTACTGGTGAGGGTAGGAGAAGGTGAGGGGAGAAGAGATTATACGAAGCGTGGTGGTGGTGGTGAGGGGAGAAGTGAGAGGTGAAGAGGTGAGGGGAGCAGCGATATGAGAGATGAGATGAGGGGAAACAGATTTAGGCCAGTGCTGCGAGAGAGAGAGAAAGAGAGAGTATGTGTGTGTGTGTTGTGTGTGTGTGTTTATCCCCTCGTAGTAAGAGAAGAAGTAAGGGAAGACTGGGTGACATGAGGGGAAGGGACAACGATAAATATTATGGGGAAAACAACAGAGCTGGACTGAGGAGAGAGAGAGAAAGAGAGAGAGGGGAGAGGTGAGGGGAAAGAGGCAAGGAAAGAGAGGAAAGAGCCAGGTGAGATGAGAAGGAGTGAAGGGAGGGGTGAGGGGGAGAGAGAGAGAAAGAGAGAGAGAGAGGGAAAGAGAGAGGGTGAGGGGTGGGGGGCAGGTTAGAATATAGAGGTGAGGGGAGAGAGACTTACAGCATCAGAGTGAGTTATTTCCCCTCCATGCTCAGAGTGAAGCAAGAAAAGAGAAAGAGAAAAAGAGAGAAAGAGAGGGGGGTGGGGAGAGAGAGAGAAAGAGAGAGAGGGAGAGAGAGAGAGAGAGAAGCAAATGGGAAAAGAGGTGAGAGAAGAGAGGGAGCGAGGGGAAAGAGAGAGAGAGGGGAGGGGGGAGTGAGGTGGTGGGGTCTGGGGGGGTAGAGAGAGTGCCAGTCGCACGGATCAATCTCAGAGACAACGCTATAGACGACACGACCCTCGCTGCCTACACCCGCCGCTATCCTCGAGTGGCGTTGTCGTCGGCGCTCCCCATCCCTCTATAGACTCTTGGATCTCCCTGCCAGACCTGAATCTATACTCGTGGAGGGGAGTGCGATCGTACCCTCACCCTGACCCTCTACCCCACACCGGCCTGTAGTGAGACGTGAGGTGTGAGGTAGTGAGGATGTCTTAGTGGGTGCTGGGCCGCCTCTTCTCTGTGTGAGGTACTTTCTTCGTGTCCTCAGGTTGGTAGGAGTGAATTGGGTCGAGGAAAGGGCAGGGCAGGACATGAGAGGGAATGTGTGCCTTCCCCTCAGGTGTACAGGAAGTGTGGGAGGAGGGGAAAGAGAGGGGAAAACTGGGGCAAGAGGGAGCGGGCGGGGAGGGGGGGAAAGGAAACGAGGGGAAGTGATGGAGGGGAGATGTTCAGGTAAGAGGGAGGAGTAGGAGGAGGAGGAGGAGGTGGTGGTGGTGGAGGTAGAGGTGGAGGTGGTGGAGCAAGAGAAGGAAGAAGAGGAGGAAGAGAAGAATATGAAGGTAGGTACAAGAAGAAAAGAAGCCGACCGAGAGAAAGCTGGGAGATGAGAGGGAGGGGGAAAACAGAAGGAAAAACGGAGGAGAGGAAAAATCCATAACAACGGCGGGAGGAAAAAGTGAAGTGTAGTGTGGGGCAAGACTGAGGAGGAACCCCCCCCCCCCTCTTCCCCCCTCCCCCCCTCACACACTACCCCAGTGAGGACTCAGGGGGAGGGGAGGGGGGAGGAGGAGAAGGAGGAGAGGAGGTACGTGTTTCCTACAGTACCACAGCATCATCATCCTCACAACCACGTACACCAGCCCCATCTCACCACGTACAGCAGCCCCATCTCACCACGTACAACAGCCCCCCCATCTCACCACGTACAGCAGCCCCATCTCACCACGTACAGACCCACTACCGCAGCAGCAGTATTCTCCATCTCTTCCTCCTCCTCCTCCTCCTCCTCCTCTTCCTCCTCTCCACCGCACCGCCTTCGACACCACATCTATAGTACGTACAACCAATCTCAGCTGGTCTGGTCGCCACGGCAATCATCCTTCCGTACCAAGTCAGCATCCAACACCACAATTCAATCATTAGTAATCAAATCCCACGACTACACCTCACTAGTACATGCTGTAAACATGCAATTTTTCGTACTTCATTTATCACAGCTTTTAAATTCGATTCTATCATAGCTTTCACAACCATGACGCACCCATGACGCACATACTACGTTACGGTACTACCACACTTCACTGCCGGTACCACACATCATAACCACACCTTATAACCATTACCATTGCACATTACTATTATCGGTTCTACCACACTTTACCACCTTATCATAGACCATACTTCACTACCATACTTCATGGTAAGATCAACCACACACTAAGTCCCAATAATAACAATACTAATACTAATAATAATAATGATAGGTATTTAGTCATTGTCCATCAAACCTCTTCATCATGTGATAATTAAATCATTATTGTCCTCACAGAGTATTATTAATGTTATTAGATATTAACAATAGATAGAAATAGCTCTACCTACTCGATGTGCAATTGTCGCTAAAGTATAAACTATATATAATGATAACCGTTCCAAAATTCAACGCTTTCACACATACAATGAATTAGGACTAAAAATAATAAAGAACATCAACTAATCAACCAATATTCTTATACTACTAATAACAAAACTAATCAGACTACAAATACAACTTTTTTACAATTGGTCTAACCTACTTACAAAACTAAATCAAACTACACATACATACCTACTTACAAAACTAAATCAAACTACACATACATACCTACTTACAAAACTAATCAGCCTACACATTACATCTTTTTTACAGCCGGTCTAACCTACTTACGAGACGAAAGGTGACGATGACTACCGACGACTCAAGCCAGTTGATATGAGATCGTCCCCTTCTCACTGTCACTAGTAAACATTAGGATTACCAACTTGGATGAAGAATATTATTGGCTGACATGCTCTTCAAGATTGTCAGAGAGATTTAAGGCCCGTAGTTTTAAAATAAATTGAGGGCCCTTACTGGAGCTCTATGAACCCTCCAAATAATCCAGGCCACAGAACGCTTCAGTGTTTCTAATAGGGAATCTGTTGCCTGGAGTAGTTTGGAGAATTCATAGAGCTCCAGTAAGGGCCCTCGAATTTTTTAAAACTACGTGTGTTAAGCTTTTAGGTGTGGAAGTAGTGTTGGTAAATCTGGAGCAACCGATTCCTCCAAACTATTCCAAGCAACAGAACACCATTAATTTTGTTCATATCGTCCTATTTCCTGGCATACTTTGGAGGAATCATGGCACTCCAATGTAACAAAAGTGAATTACACCCCCTTTAAGCATCAATTATTATCACTGAGTCCTCCTAATTAATGAGCTTGCTAGTTTTCAGAATATCCACAAAAGACCGGCTGTACAAATTTAATCCTGAGGCACGTACTGTAGCTTTCATACATTTTCGGTAATCCGGTTATGCAGTACCACCATTCCTTATTATTATACAGTTCACTACCACACATCACTACCAAGCATCACAACTCACTACCACACATCACTACCAAGCATCACAGCTCACTACCACACAACACTAGTACTATTACTACATGACTACAGCTCACTACCACACATCACTAGCACTTGAATTAAGCTCACGACCACACATCACTAATACTCTACAATCTACTGCTATATCATACTACTATCACAGGCTATATATAGTATCTCCATCTCACTACCCACCACATCTCATTATTCCACCATTACCACATCTCAATACAATGACAGCTCACACCACCTCACTACCAAGATACGGTAATCAATCATTGCACACCACTCGGACCACACTAACTATCACATCATCCTAACATTACCTACCTCAACCTATCTACATACCAACAAACACTCATAACCATTTCCATCCTAACCACATAGCCTACATCCTACACCAAAACAACTATAATACTAATCCACTACTACAGTCTCCTCCCCCCATTAATAATTTCACAACAACCACCACCACCACGACCATCTCTACGAACGAAAGACTACTGACTGACTGGTACCACAACTAGTCAACTACCATCACTAAACTGCA
>JAWZYT010002098.1:0-2500 GCA_034508575.1 Petrolisthes manimaculis | reverse complement strand
TAACTAACTAACTAACTAACTAACTGAATAACTAACTAACTGCCTAACTAACTAACTAACAAACTAACTGACTGACTCGCTAACTAACTAACTAACTGACAATACGAGGGGAGGGAGCTATAGTGACGTCGCTAGGGAACAAATATTATTCTTTTTAGTTCATTGTGGATTGACCTTTATACATCAGCTGACGTCATTTGTATTTCTCTTCTCTGACTACACGACCCGACTTCATTTTTTTTTACATAACAGACAGCTGACGTCATTTGCATTCATTGTTATACATTACGTGACGTCATTTGTATTTTATAATCTTTTCTGACTATACGACACGATTTCATTTTGATAATTATTACAGCTGACGTCATTTGTATTCCTGACTTACGACCAGACTTCATTTTTCTTGCCTGGGGTGGAGGGGGGGATTACTACTGACGTCAAGAGGAGGTTAGTTAGTTAGATAGACTATAGTAAACGTGTAAGTTAATCCATCAACAACAACAACAACAACAACATTATTATATACATTTTTAAATACTACACATAATGCGTTTTTTATCTTATCAAAAGTGTAATGATTTCCTTCGCTTCTCAGTAATAAACAAGACCTTAATTAAGAAGGACCCTGTGAACGTGTATGAAAATTGGTGGCTTCTGATTCCTCCTGACCATGCCACGAAACAAGCTCCTTCAGTGTAGGTAGTGTTTCGTGGCAATGTTTGAAGGACTCGTTTACCTCCAATTTTCTGACTACATCACAGGGTCCCCTAATTAAAGACAGATATAACCATAATTCCAGTATTTACAAGTTGTAGATAAGTACTTTGTAATATATAAATGTTCAGTGTAATTGGTTTTGGATTATCGTACATTACATTTGTCACAAAAGTCGATAAATTAAATGAGGTAGGCGGTCCATTTTCGTCAGGCAAATAATAAAAAAAAGGGAGGTTTGGACTAACATTGGGAAATTTTTCGTGGGACATAAAAATCCTCTTAGATTTGGAGTTAAAGTGTTTGGAGAAATATTTTGGAAGAATCAATTACTCCAGATTTTACAACACTGTACGTTTATGACCATTACAGCTTTTATAGAAATTCATAAAATACGTGTGTAGTTTTGCCAAAGAAATAATTTTGAGTACCGTGTATAATTATGAGGTATACGTATGACTATATATATATATGTATAAATATAGTGTATGTATGTATGTAATGTATATAATTATGTATGCATGTACAGTGTATGATCTATGTATGTATGTATGTATGTATGTATGTGTGAACTAATTTAAACGCCAGTCATACTTGCTCGAGCGGACCACTCTTAATTGCACCAGGATTTTTTCACAGAGTTCTCAGAGTTGAGTTAGTTTTTGTCAGGTGTGTGTAGCGGTCAGGTGTGTGTGTGTGTGTGTGTGTGTGTGTGTATGTGTGTGTGTGTGTGTGTGTGTGGTCAGGTATGGTGTGATGGTAGACAAGAGACACAACACTTCGTTTCGTGTGAAAGAAAAAAAATCTAATCTAATTCACGAGCGAAAAAAAAAAATAATAACATAAATACAAACGGACGCTTCTTAAATGCAATCATATGTACACAGTCGGTTCATTTGCATAGAGAAATGTAAGGAGTGGGTTACGAGGGTATAGTATAAACACAGCAAGTGGTACAAACATAATACACACAAATATAAACAAACAGGAAGGAAGACAGAGTAAACAAAGACAGTGTGAATAGATGTATAAACTAATAATAATAATAATTAATAATAATAATAATAATAATAATAATAATAATAATAATAATAATAAACTATAATGATCCTTCGTATTGTATATATATGTAGTAGTTTTAAGAGGGTAATTCACTTTTTGTTTTGTTTCATTGGAGTGCCTTGATTCTCTCCAAAGTATACCAGGAAACAGAACCAGACGAGCAAAACTAATGGTGTTTTGTTGGAATAAGTAGTTTGGAGGATTCAGTTGCTCCAGATTTACCAACACGGCACTTCCACCTGAATTAAGGGGAGGGTATAGTTTTTGTATTTTTGGAGATTATGATTCCTCCAAACTATTCCAAGCAACTGTCCACCATTATTTTTGTTCATCTGGTTCTGTTTACTGTTGTACTTTGGAGGAATCAAGGCACTCCAATGTACCAAAAGTATACTCTCTCCTTAAGAGGGTTATGCAGGGTTGGCAAACTTGGAGGTGAATGATTCCTCCACCCTATTCCAAAAAACTGGTTTCCTAAATTTAGTCTCTTTCTTTCATTTATGGGGGGCGGGGCAGAATGTCTGATTTTTTTTATTTCAAGAAGGTAGTGAGAATACTGTCAATTTTTAGAGTCATTGAACCTTCCCTTGCAAAACATTAATGTGTGTGTGTGTGTGTGTGTGTGTGTGTGTGTGTGTGTGTGTGTGTGTGTGTGAAAGCGTAGTAAAGGTTACCAGAATAAAGTCTATTATTTTGGCGAAACGAGAAACTGACGTGGGCTTAC
>JAWZYT010002097.1:7500-58840 GCA_034508575.1 Petrolisthes manimaculis | reverse complement strand
CCCCCATTAATTTCCCTCCCCTCCTCTTCCTCCCATTCATTCTTCCATCACCTGTCCTTCCTCTCTCTCCTTTCCTCTCTCTCTCTCCTTTCCTTCCTCTCTCCTTTCCTTCCTCTCTCTCCTTTCCTTCCTCTCTCCTTTCCTTCCTCTCTCCTTTCCTTCCTCTCTCTCCTTTCCTTCCTCTCTCTCCTTTCCTTCCTCTCTCTCCTTTCCTTCCTCTCTCTCCTTTCCTTCCTCTCTCCTCCTTTCCTTCCTCTCTCTCCTTTCCTTCCTCTCTCTCCTTTCCTTCCTCTCTCTCCTTTCCTTCCTCTCTCTCCTTTCTTCCTCTCTCTCCTTTCCTTCCTCTTTACCATTTTCCCTCACCCATACACTCAATTCCATCAACCACCAATCACACCACGTTAATTAAAACAGTATTTATATAAGAATCCTGAATTAGTTTTGTCTTGTTACATCATTTAGAGGAATTAGTTAGTGGCCTATTAAATTCACCCCCCCAATTTTTTTTTTTAAGTTATGGTAGTATATTTTTGGTACGGTACAATGATTAGAGCAGCATGCATGATAGGCCTACCTCCTATAAGTAAACCAGGAAACAGGGACACAAACAATGATAATAATAATAATGAATGATCTGTTGCTTGGAATAGTTTGGAGGAATCACGTCAATTGTTCCAGATTTACCTTGAACTTTTGACTAAATTATGTATTACGAATCAAGCTGTATTATTTATTAGTATTCTCTATCTTTTAAGGAAATACTAAGAAATATAATGGATACTATATATTTATGTATTAAGGCCAGACCACCTCATTTGTACTGCAAGGTCTGTGTGTGTGTGTGTCGTGTGTGTGTGTGTGTGTGTGTGTGTGTGTGTGTGTGTGTGTGTGTGTGTGTGTGTGTGTGTAACTTCTGTAAAGCCTACCTACTGTCTCACATAGGCTATAGGCTGTCTTTCTATCTTTAATAGTAATAATGATGATGATAATAATAATAGTGCCATAAAAATCATAATGATATATCATTGTTAGTAATAATTAAAGTAAGTAATTAATAATACCGGTCTCTTAATACATGGAAAGGAAATCATTTATTATAATTATCATTGTATTTGTTGTTTTTGCCTTACTTTCTTATTTTTTGCTGCTGTTGTTGTCATGATCACGCTATTGCTATTATATGTCAGCATAATATTAGTAGTAAAATTATTATTATTCCCGTCCGTTCCCGTTCCTATATCCCTATTTTCATTTCTCTCTCTCTCTCTCTCTCTCTCTCTCTCTCTCTCTCTCTCTCTCTCTCTCTCTCTCTCTCTCTCTCTCTCTCTCTCTCTCTCTCTCTCTCTCTCTCTCTCTCTCTCTCTCTCTCTCTCTCTCTCTCCTCCTCGCCATGACAGGTGTGAGATAGTGAGAATAGAGACGCGTCATCAAGCAGCGAGATGTCACCTCGATACCTCCCCCTCCCCCTCCCCCTCCTTCCTACCTCCTACCTAGACTATTATTGAGAGAGAGGGGGAGAATAAGGAAATGTGAGAAGATAGTAAAGAATTATATGAGGAAAGCAATGAGAGAGAGAGAGAGAGAAGGAA
This sequence comes from Petrolisthes manimaculis, assembly GCA_034508575.1. NCBI lineage: Eukaryota > Metazoa > Arthropoda > Malacostraca > Decapoda > Porcellanidae > Petrolisthes > Petrolisthes manimaculis. The sequence goes on along the minus strand of JAWZYT010002097.1, from coordinate 57,251 downwards.
ATGTGAGAAGATAGTAAAGAAATGTATGAGGAAAACAACGAGAGAGAAAGAGAGAGAGAGAGAGAGAGAGAGAGAGAGAGAGAGAGAGAGGAGAGAGAGAGAGAGAGAGAGAGAGAGAGAGAGAGAGAGAGAGAGAGAGAGAGAGAGAGAGAGAAAGGAAATGTGAGAATATAGTAAAGTAGTAAAGAAATATGAGGAAAACAATGAGAGAGAGAGAGAGTGAGTTCATACAGGTGAGAGGAAGAGGGTGGAGAGAATGAGGTCACAGTTGGGGGGAAAAGTTTGGAGAGAAGAGTGGGGGTTGGAGGGAAGAGTGTACACAAATGAAGGAAGGAGGAGAACGGAGAAGGATGAAAAGGAAAGGAAAAAGAAAGGAGGATTCAAAAGAGGAGTAGGAAGAGATAATAAATGAAATAGAAAATACAGGAAAGAGGAAGGAGAAAGAGTGAAAAAGAGAAAAAGGGGTATAGGAGTGGAGTCAGAAAGGGAGATAAGAAGAGGAGAGTAGTGAAGGAGAGAGAGAGAGAGAGAGAGAGAGAGAGAGAGAGAGAGAGAGAGGAGAGAGAGAAAGAGAGAGTGGCGGGGATAGTAGAGCACGGAAATTGTTGCAGAAATTGAAATTCAGACTGTGAAGGTGAGGCCATGATGGCTCTCTCTCTCTCTCTCTCTCTCTCTCTCTCTCTCTCTCTCTCCTCTCTCTCTCTCCTCTCTCTCTCTCTCTCATACAAAAGGAGTGAGTTGATAGTTGTGTTATTGTTGATAGTAACAGTAGTTGTTGTCGTCATAGTAGCTGTAGTCGTATATGGTGGTAGTAATAATATGGTAGCATAGTGGTAGTATAGTATGGTTGTTATAGTAGGTGTATAGTTTTAGCAATTAATTTCCCGTACGAGGTCAATATAGGATTTAGTTGAACATATCGTACAGAAAAGGTAGAATATGGTATCAAATTGTGATGTTAATAACTATGGATAGTTTTTTATTGTATTAAGAGGTAAAAACAACATTTTGTCGCATAGTTACTTCACCTTATAGCCTATATAAGTAGGCTGCAAGAGTATTTTTTAACACAAACTACAAGTACCATATTAACTGTATGTATTTACTTCAGAGATAAATCAGCTGATAGCAAATCCCTTCTCCCAAAGCGAAGACGAGAAGTTACGGTACTTTACTCTTATTTAACATTAACGATCATAAACATCTTCCCGCCTGAGTTTAAGTGCTTCATTATATTTAAATAGACGTTAGTGTGCATGGGTCGTGTGAGATTTTCCCTGGAGTACAATGGACTTGTTAATGTCTGACAGTCTCCTTCATTTATAAGATAACAGGGTCCTACAAGTCCTGGTTCTCGTCACTGTCCATGGTAGTTTCACAATCTGAAATATAATATGTAGAGCAGTAAATGCTACGTTAACCACCAGAGTAACAAGAGTCTGTACACAGAAGAAAAGCAACACAGAACTCAACGCCCTATATAGGCTATACCAGTAACATGTAATGTGGCTGTCAACAAAAATGTATTAAATAAATATACCAAAAAAAAAGAACATGTCTAAGGTTTTTAAAACAAAATAGATGTCTTAAGTTAAGGTATATTGTGTAAAAAAATATATAGTTAAGGAATCTAAACATTTAATTAAACTACAGTAGGTGAAAATGTCACTTCTGCCAAGACGAGATAGTGGCCACTAGAAAAAGAACTAGGCCTACTAGATTAGATTGTTAACGAAATAGTACACTGTTTATATTTATTATTGGCCGAATATCCCTACCACTGATCAAGTACAACACAAATTTCATACAAATTTCATTTCATACACTTTCCTTCCATCATAGTAAATATCTTGGTAATAAAAATCAACACATGTATAATTTTGCAACACATAATAATAATAATAATAATAATAATAATAATAATAATAATAATAATAATAATAATAGAGGGAGTTGAATTGACTTAAGGATATTTATTATTATATTTTGATATGATACCGATTTATCTTGAACGATGGAAGGAAAGTGTCGGGGGTTATTTGATTGTAGTTGTACATATAAATAAGATGATGTAACTATGCGACAAATATATTTTTTTACCTCTTAATAAAAAGAAATCGGTCCATAATTTTTAAATATCACAATATGAGACTACATTCTGCCTAGGGTTATTTCAGAACGTTAACTATACCATCTTGACAAGACAAAACATTTTTTTATATAGGATATGTGGAACAAAACTGAATTTTCTTGGCTTCTGCTGCTGGACTATAGTGGTAGGAATAGTAGTAGGTATGGTAGTAGTAGTGGTAGGAATAGTAGTAGGTATGATGGTAGTAGTAGTGATAGGAATAGTAATAGTATGGTAGTAGTGGTGGTAGGAATAGTGATAGTATGGTAGTGGTGGTGATAGGAATAGTGATAGGTATGGTAGTAGTAGTGGTAGAAATAGTAGTAGGTATGATGGTAGTAGTAGTGATAGTAATAGTATGGTAGTAGTGGTGGTAGGAATAGTAATAGGTATGGTAGTAGGTATGATAGTAGTAGTAGTTATAATGATTAGTGGGTAAGACAAGTTTTTTTTTTTATTGACCTCCACGTTCTTTGATGATTTACTGTATGGTGAAAGACAGACAACAACAAAGACACACAGACAGACAGACAGAGAACTATCATGTCATATGTGCGTGTTTAAGAGTGTGCACAGAGACAAGAGTAAAGAGGAATGGACCCAACAATCACACACACACACACACACACACACACACACACACACACACACACACACACACACAGTCACGACACGATCATATACTCACTACCAACAGATTAGAGAGAGACAGAGAGAAAGAGAGAGAAGGAGGGGAGGGAAGGGAAGGGAAGGAAGTGGGTGGACAGGTGAAATCCTGGGGAGGTTTCACAGCCCTCCTTCTCTCTCTCTCTCTCTCTCTCTCCATTTTATCTCCTATTACCCTCTACCTCCTATCTTTTCTTCCCTTTTCTTTGTCTTTTTCACTCCTTTTCTCATTCCTTTCGTTTCTTTTATTTTCCTTCCATTTCTCCATTTCCTTTCTCCCTCTTTCCTTCATTTCCTCAGCTCCTATCTTGCCTTCCCAGTTTCTCTCTCTCTCTCTCTCTCTCTCTCTCCCTTTCTTCCTTCACCCTTCACCTTTCCCACCCCTCACTTATCTCTCCCTCCCTACCTACCTCCATTTCTCCTTCACGTCACATTACTCCTCTCCCTAACCCTCCCCTCACTCCCCCTTCCTTTCCCTCCCCTTTCTTTTACCCCTCACTTCCCTTTCTTTTCCCTCACTTCCCCTCCTTTTCCCTCCCTTCCCCTCCTCTTCCCTCCCTTCCCCTCCTCTTCCCTCCCTTCCCCTCCTCTTCCCTCCCTTCCCCTCCTCTTCCCTCCCTTTTCTTTCGCCCCCCTCCCCTCCCCACATCCTCTAAATATACAATTAATCACAACATACACATCACCATAACTTATGCTTATTTGTAATTATTAGTTGTAAAGGGTTTTAGTCTGATTGCCGTGAGAGAGAGAGAGAGAGAGAAGAGTTGAAAATAGGAAGAAAGGAAGGAAGAGAAGTAGAGAAAGAGGGAGACAGTTTGTAAAATAGAACAGCAGAACGAAAGAAAATTAATAAAGATTTTAAAAAAATATTAGAAAAAGAATTAAATCAACAGAAAGAACAAAACACACCAAGAACAAAGCAAAAAATAAAATAAAAATACTGCAACTAAAAATGTAAAAGAAAAAAAGATCATTCGAGAGACAGTACAGAGAGGTCATGGTCAACCAACCAACCTCTCCCCCCCCACTCTCCCTCCTTCCCTCACTCTCCCACTCCCTCCCTCACTGCAACCAACCAACCTCTTCCCCTCTTCCTCCCCCACTCTCTCCCACTTTCTCTCCCCAACTGACTCCCACTTTCCCTCCCCCACTCCCTCCCCCAACCAACCAACCTCTTCCCCGCTTCATCCCCCACTCTACCATTCTCCCTCCCCCACTCTCCTACTCTCCCTCTCTTTCCCATTCTCCCTCCCTCACTGCAACCAACCAACCTCACCCCCACCCCCTACTGTCGGCCATCTTGCGTCCTTCCTTCCCCCCTTTCCTTACAATTACCTGTCGTACCTGTCTTGTGGGGGAAATGGGTTGGTCAGACCAGAACTGTCCTTCCATCATTAACTTGAAAAAGGAAAATGATATTGATGATACCAGTAAAAAAAAAAAAAAAAAAAAAACTGGAAGCGTATATAACAGTGTGTGTGTGATAATAATAATAATAAAATATGAACGAATGCAAATGATGACAAATGACAATGATAATGAATATTAATAATAATGATGATGATGATGATAATAATAATAATATAAAAATAAGAAAATAATGATATAACAACAACATTAATAATAATAATGATAATAAAAATACTATATATAATGTGAAATAATGAGAGTGACCTTTGGAGGGAGTGTATTGTCCATTATGTTTATCCTGGTCTGCCCAAAACTAGTGGCTCAAAACACCCACTATAATTACATCGTATTTTCCTACATTTTAATTTGGACTTCATTCTCCCTTGATATATAAGACGTGTGGAAGGGAAAAGGAGGACACACACACACACAGATAGAGAGAAAGAGAGAGAAAGAGGACACACACACACATATGGAGAATACTAATTAATTATAATATACCTGCTTGTTACGTGTGTGTGTGTGTGTAATGCTTAAAGGGGAGAGAAAGGGAAGTTAAAAGAAGATAATATTAGTTAAGAAAAGAGAGTGAGAGAGAATAGGAGGGAGAGAGTAGAGAGTAGATTAAAAGCAGGAAGATTGACGGGATTAAAGGCGGAGAAGGAAGGAAGGAAGGAGAAGAGAAAGAGATTGTACGAGGAAGGAAGGAGAGAAAGAAATTGAAGGAAGGAAATGTGAATGAATGACGAAACAATTAAAAAAAAGTAAGGAAGAAGATAAAGAAAAAAACCCAGGTAGTAAATGAAAAGAAGGAAAAAAGAGATGAACCGAAAAGTGAAGTGAAAATGAAGAAAAAAAGATAAAGAAGAATGAAGGAAATATACCACAAAAAGCCCTCCAGATAATATTTAAAGTTTATATAAAAAATACACATATATAGTTCCTGCATGATAACTCCCAAAATGTAACTATTCATAATACCACGAAGCCATTCTTAGCGAAAAATATCCTTTAAAATCATACATAGCTTTTTGTGTAATCCTGCAAAAAAAAAAAAAATAATAATAATGATAATAATAGTAATAATAATAATAATGATAATAATAATAATAATAATAATAATAATAATAATAAAAATAATAATCATAATAGGCCTAATAATGATGATGATAGTATTAATACCGGTAATAATAAGAATAAATAAAAAAACAGAAAATAAACCAAACACATTGAATTTTTGACGGAAGTAAAGTAGAGAAGAAGAAGAAGAAGAAAAAGAAATAAAGGAAGGAAGGAAGGAAAGAAGGGTGAGATAAAAGAGTACGGAAGGTTATTGAGAAGAATTAGAGGGAGAGGGAGAGAAAATTAGAGAGAGAAGGAGAGAAAGGTTTTGTTGACTTGCCTTTACTTCACCTTCCGTCCACTTCCCCTCCCCCCTTCCTTCCTTCCTTCCTTCCCCCACCTCCATAACTTAACCCCCCCACCTTTGCCTTACATTAACCCCTCTCCCTTACCACCCAGAGAGAGAGAGAGAGAGAGAGAGAGAGAGAGACGTCCAGAAGGGCCTAAGCCTAACCGCTATAGAAAATAAATACATAAATATATATATATATATATATATATATATATATAAAAAAAGAACACACGGAAAAATTCCCTACAGTTACATAATATATATTCCATAAATAGATATAATAGACGACAAACAGGTTTTCAGGTTTTATAAAATTCAATATTAATACTTACACTATACTTGTTTCTCTATTCTATTATGTTCTATTTATATCTTGCATTACACGTATCAACAACAATAACAACAACAACAACACTGATCTGTTTCGTGGCACACTTGGGAGAAATTGGGTGCCACCTTGATCTGTTTCGTGGCATTAGTTTGGAGGAATCTGCCAGGTGCCTCCTTTTAATATGTTGTTTATTGGCACACTATGGAGGAATCAGTGTCCCTCCTTCTCCCCCACCCACCACCACCTACAAGTTCACCCCACAACAGATTGACCCCATCCAACACACACACACCTTAACAGCAGGCTAGTGTATGCAGATTATACCTCATTATGTGTGTGTGTGTGTATGTGTGTATGTGTGTGTGTAGGGTAAGACTGGTATCACTCACGCTTGCTGTATTGAACGGGAGGTAGGTAGGTAGGGAGGGAAGTGAGAGAGAAGGAGGTAGGGAGGGAGGAGAAAAACTAGAAGAGGTAGGTAGGCTAATGATGAGAGGAGAGAAGGAGTGTGTTGTGTGGAAGAATAAAGGAATATTCAATACCGTACCACTAAGGACATTCACACAGCAACAGAACTATTGATTCTTGTAAGGCTGTTTGATTGTGCTGTGTTATAACATGTGTACGGTACGAGCGTGGGGGAAAGTATAGTAAAGAAGAAGGCTCCTGCCATGCATCCACCACTAGCCGGAAAAAGAAAAGATACCTCGAACTATGGAATAACTAACATTGCATTATAATTGAAAAATGTCTGCCAAGTGGAGGACCTCTATGGTAAATGGAAGTACTACTGCTGCTTCCTTCATACTATGAGTATGGCACGTAACATGACCCCTTGGTAGCTCTCTAGTTACCAAAAAGATGTTATTTCCTTAATATTATAGGTATTATTAATTATAATCTCCAATCCCTTACATGGTCCTCAGATAATATACACAAAGTGAAATGAAATGCAGTTTAATATGGCAAAGATTTCATCCGTAGTATACCGGTATATAATTATTGTGAAGATGCATGGAGAATTGCACATAATTTTTTTACATACATTATGTCCGGTACAGTATAATATTATAATGCAGGTGAATATTATTTGTCCTTTTTTTTTCAAGATTAATTAAGTTTCAGTTGTGCGACAATTTACTAAATCTGAGGAAAGGCCATTAAAAAAAGGAAATGTTATTACGTGATTGAGAGAAAATAAATCTTTAATTTCTGTAGCATAATATCACAAAAAAATGTTAAAGCTTTTTTATTACTATTTGTTTGATGCGTGGTGAAGTATAATCGTGAACATTTAGGTTACTGAAGCCTTTGAAATATTTTGTAGACCTGTATTAGGCTAGGCCTCCTCTCAGTCGAGTATTTGTTTAACTAAATGAGATGAAGGAAAGAGGAGGTAGAAAGGAGGGAAATGTGGGAGAAGAGGAAGAGAGTAGGAGGGAGAGAGACGAAGGGAAAATAAGAAGAGAAAGGAGGGGGGAAAAAGGGAAAGAGGGTAAATGAGAGGGAGAAAGGGGGAGCATAAAGGAAGGAGAGGGGAGGGGGTGAATAGGGGAAAAGGGGAAGAGGGTAGGTGGGAAAGAGAAAGATGGAATTATGTAAAGGAGAGAGGAGGATGTGAGAAGGATGTAAACGGGGAAGAGGGTAAGTGGGAGAAAGAAAGAGGGAGAAAATAGATAAATGAGGGAGAGAAGAGGAAGGAAGGAGGCAAATCACACCTGGAGAAATAATTACCTTTTCTTATCTCTTTCCTGATACAGTTTGGAGCAATCAGTAGCCTTCTAGTTCACCCACATTACACGACACCTTAAAATAGTATAGCGTGAGTGAATGAGTGAATGTGCGTGCGTGAGATGGAAGAAAGTGTGCGTGAGAGGTGAAGGTCGTGAAGGAAGTGTTGAAGGGAAAATGGCGTGTGTGTGTGAGAGAGAGAGAGAGAGAGAGAGAGAGAGAGAGAGAGAGAGAGAGAGATGTGTGTGGTGTGTGTGTGTGTTAGTTTATTTACCAACTTGTGTACACTCTTACAAACCACCTTACTGTACTTACCAACTTACAAACTCACTTAACTTAATACTAATTTTTTCCTCCAACCAGCCTAGCCTACTTACAAACAACACATAGCCTACTAACTGGTTCTTGTATCTTTTGCAGGTTGCCCACGACTGCAGAGGTGACGCAGGCGCACTCTATCATCAGTTTGGAGTGACGTTACGTAATGTGTTTGATACGCAGGTGAGGAGTGAGTTTGTGTGTGTGTGTGTGTGTGTGTGTGTGTGTGTGTGTGTGTGTGAGAGAGAGAGAGATAGAGAGAGAGAAGGGGTGTGGGTGGGAGCTAAAGGGTTATAAAGAAAAAGGATTACGAGAGGGAGCATAAGGATAAATGACATGAGAGAGAAAAAAAAGGCATAAGGGAGGGGGAAGGTTAGAGAAGGGGAGTGGAGAGAATAAAGAAAAAGATTAAAAAAGTAACAAGAGTAAGAGAGAGGGAGCAACGTGTACAAAGGGAGTCTAAGAATAGAAAGAGGAGCGGTTAGATAGAAAAAAAAGAGACATGGGTACAGTAGAGAGAGCAAGTGTAAGTGAAATAAAGAGAACAGAACATAGATCAAGAGAGGTGGAAAAAATAAACTGTTAGAGTTATTATGCAGTACAAAAAATTAGTATGTCATTAGTTATAATTTATAAAACTGATATGTGGTGTAATATCCTCGGTTTAGAATAATAATGGTTACTTAATTTGAATTGGAATTCAAAAGGTTTGGTGGGGGTTTCAAGCAATATATATAAGAAAAGAACATCATTGTTATTATTACAATGAAAGCTAACACCAAGCCCAGAGGAATTATTTGGCAAGGAATAGGCTAGCTTATTAATAAAAATAACTAACTGTCTTGAGGTGTAGTTTATTATTTTGATAAATGTGATGTTACAACTTATTGATAGAGGATATTATAAAGTTTTGCACATTATTACAGGCGGCACATGCAGTGTTACAACAGCAGGAAACAGGCAAACCAGTATACAAAGTGAAGAATGTTTCCCTCAACACATTATGTCGCTCCTATAATGCTCCAGTCAACCCTCGCAAAGATCAGGTACAGTTTTTATAGTGTTTTGTAATTGTCCATCTAATTTATTGTGGTTATTATAATAATTATTATTATACTGTAATTATAATAATAATTATTATTAATAGTATTAGTGTTATTACTGTTAGTGTTATCTCCATTCTCTCCTTCCATATCTCCTATTAATTTTCTGGCACTACATAACCCTATGCATTCTTTTCCTTTACCTCCACCCTTAACTTACTGTCCCTCCTCTCACTCCATTAGCCATTACTATCTCTTATTCTCCATTAAAACTTCTATTTTGGCAACACCCTTCAAGTTCAATTTCTCTCTCTCTCTCTCCTGTTCACTTTCAAACCTTATAATGCCTCCTTCAGATCTTATTGTCTCGCTGTTACACCATACTACTTCTCTCTTATCTCCATATCTCCTTCAAATCTTTTTATCTTCATCTACCTCTTCTCCCTCATGCAGACTTTCCTATCCCTCTTCTTCCTCAACCAAGCTTTATTGCTTCCCTCACTTCAATGATCCTCCTTTTCCAGCAGCACTCAACCACAGCTGGTTTGTCTTCCCATTTTCATAGTTGAAGAACCTGAACCAACACTCCCAGTTGCTCTTCCTTTTAAACTATTGTGCTGTCAGACATTTTTTAAATCTTTCAATCAAACTAACCTTCCTTCAAAACCTACCCTCCCTCCACTTCTGTGACTCTGTCTCTCTATCTCTTCTCTCCCACCTCACAACATTGCTATCTCTTCATCTTCTCCCACCTTTCCCACAATTAAGCTATTATTATATCACCCAATCCTCTTCAGTCATCTTCTCCACCTACATAAGACCCTAACTTGTCCCTCTCTCGGCAGATGAAGAATGTGTATCGCCGGGACCAGCGTTTCTGGGCGCGGCGACCGCTGACTGAGGACATGATAGTGTATGCAGCTTATGATGTAGTGGCCTTAGTTCCCACTGTACACCAGGCCATGAAGAGGTCAGTATAGGTGTCAGGTTAGCTTGGGAGAAGTTAGATGTGATGGAGGCTTAGGTCAGTTCAGGTCAGGTGAGATAATGTCGGAATATAATTGGGTTCAGTGAAGGTGAGAGTGACCAGACAGTGTGATAGAGATGAGCACTGTAGCAAAACTCCCTTATGGTGAACAAAATGCCTCACTTTACATATTTAACTCCATTTCAGTTCCTTACCCTTTTCTGACATCATTCTATTTTGTGTTTTTTTCCAAAACAGACAGCTGGACCCCGGCCTCATCCCACTGTTTGAGGAGCTGTGCCGGGAACAGGTGGAGGCCCTCATTCAACCAGAGGAAGTGAAACAGAAGAAGAAGCAGCGCAAAATAGAGACCGAAGTGGCAGAACTCAAAAACAAGCTGGCCACCACACAAGCCAGGGCTATTGTACTCTCGAACAGGGAGATCAGACTACTCAGGTGTGTCTCAGTTTGTTGTGGTTAGTGGTTATCAGGTTACGGCTCACTTTGTGGTAAAGTTGTAGTTTGTTTTGTAGTTTAAATTATGGGTTGTGGTTATGATATGTTTGTTTGTGGTGAAGTTATGATTTGTTCTGTAGTTATAATCTGATTTGTTTTGTTTAAGTTGTGGTTTATTTGTCAGTGAAATTATGATTGGTTTTGTTGATTAAGTTATGGTTAGGTTATGGTTGGTTTGTGGTGAAATAGTTTACATTGTGGTTTTAGTTATGGTTTCTCTTTCATGTGGTTAGCTAATAGTTTGTTGTATAATTATTTTCTTACTGTACCTGTACACTATTTCAATTGCACACAGATTCATCTATAATTTTAAATATTTCACAGAGATTTATTACATGTGAGTTATTACATGGCACATATTCACTACACATATTACTACTGTGTTACACAACCATTACCTCAATGTGTAATTAGTGAGAGTGTACTGTACTGTACACTAATATCTAACCTCTCTACAGGTACCTTGAACTGAGCGATGAAGAGAGAGAGAAACTGGAGGGATCGTACAAGGTGGCAAAGAAGTTGGAGCGATTACAGAGCAAGAAGGAAAGGTAAGGCAGGGACAAGTAGAATACAACAAGGAGAATATAGATATGACATTTGTAGAACAGATAGAGAGAGCACATGTAGAATGCAGGACAGTTGTAAAGTAGAACAAGTGTAGAGTGTAGAATCATATAGAGCACTTAAAGAACAGATGTAAAACAGGTGTAGAATGCAGGACATTATTGTCTTATAAAGTAGAACAAGTTCGGAGTGGTGAACAGTAGAGTACACTTATAGAACAGACATAAAACAGGTATGTGAGAAAGCATTTGCAGAACACAAGTACAGTATAATGATGTAATATAATGTACAGTTGCCTCAAGGTATTCCTTTACCCCTGCTTTTGTGTTCTGGAGTTGATGTGGCAGCGTAGCAAAACTAGTCACATTTATGAAGGAGACCAATTTCTCTGTTGAATCATATTTACAGATAACTCAATGAATTGCTGTTTCGTGTTTTTCAATGTTAATAATGTAATTATAAGATGTGATATTATACTGTATCAAATGTGATCCGAACATGTCCAGTGATGCCACATGTACTCCACAGCCACTGCAGGGGGTAAAGAAATACTTTGAGGCAACTGTACATGTATGTAGAGACTACTAGAGAGCACATACTATAATTGTAGATTATAGATCTCTGTAATTTTTTGAACTATTATCTTCTAATCCCATGTATTACTCTGTCAGCCATTATGCCTCTCACTCACCCTCTGTAACCTATTTATCATTCTTTTCAATCACTTATAAACCTCTTTGATTGCTTATTAACCTTTCTGATCTAAAAAAATAATTCTAATCCCTTATAACCCTTGAACTGGCCTGTGGTATCATGGACTCATTTAACAGGACTATCTGGTGTTGTTGGTATCTGTTTTATAGGACAAAGATTAGAGTCTACATGGTGTTAGTGTTTCTGGTTTTACTGTACGGTTGCCTGTGAGATCTGGACACTTTATATCGCCATGAGGACTCGTCTTAACTCCTATGGTGCTAAGTGTTTGCACAGAATCTTGGGATATATCTGGAGGGACTGAGTGTCCAGCCAGACATACTCCATATGACTGATTCAACACCTATTGCCAGCCTCATCAGAGCATCCCAACTTCAGCTATACAAACACGAGGCTGACCCAACATACTGTACTAGGTTATCTCCACAAGGAGTTAACATGGGTAGAGAAGCCAAGGGGTATAGTCAGCCACACAACTCATGGCTGAAGCAAGATGATGATTTATGCTGGGAGGTACTAGGGACAGGAAAATGTCTTGTGTAAAGGTTTGCTCAGTGTGATCACAAGAGATGGTGCCTACAGCCGGAGGCAGTAAGGTGCTGCCTAGCTTATAACCTCCAAGGTTGATTAATAATTTAGTCATTTGTCATAGTTCTTAATCATATGTAATCCTTGGCACTTCTCATTAATTCTTTCTAATTTCATTGCACACTAATCCTTTTTAACATTCCTAATGCCTGTTCCTCTGCTGTTTTCTGTAATCCCATTTATCTTTTTTGTAATCAATTCCAACCTTCTCTAATCACATTAATTTATATCTTCATACCTTTTAAGACCATTTAAGAGGAGATTCTTAGATTGATAGTTGGTGAATTGGAGGGCTATTGATTCCTCTGAACTATGCCAGGAAACAGATGATCTTAATACTTGTACAACTAATGGGAATTTTGTTCCTTGGCATAGTTGAGGGGAATCAGTATCCTTCCAATTTATAGTCAAAACGATAAGCCTCGATCATTCATTTGTAATCCATAAACTCCCTCTTTAACACTTCTTGATTTCTAATAAACCTCTTCAACACCTAACTCTTTTTACCTTGTCTAACTCCCTGTAATTCCTCTTAATCCTTAGTAGACAATAACACCACTAACCCTCCCCACAGAGACGAATCACCGGACAAGAACGGTGAAGATGAAGACGACAACAGTGACTATGATGACTATGACGACCGTGATGATGGTGAATACCCCAGTCTCAGCAGCGTTGGGTCCGGGGGCTCAGGGGGGTCAGGCGGGGGACTCCTCTCCCCAAGGTGCAATGGCGACGGAGGGGATGGGAGCGGAGGAGGAGGTGGAGGAGGAGACAGTTTTCCTCCCTCCCTCACTGCCAGTATGAACATGGTGGAGCAGGTACTGAGCAACGAGGCAATGGACAGACTGGAGAAGATTGACCGCTTGGAGGCCATACTGGCGGTGGCGACGCAGGGGTCCGGCTCCTCGTCTCCCGCGCCACCCACCTCGTCAAACACCAGGCCCACGTCTTCTTGTTGCTGCAGATGCCACCACGACGCCACACAGACACACAATACAAGCCACACCTCACCACCAGCGTCCCTCCTCACATCCTTCACTGCTACCACCACTGCTCCTATTATCAATAATGCTACTATCGCCTCCACCGCTCCTTCTATCAGCAACACTAATATTGCCTCCCTCACCTCCAGATTTGATGCTCAGTGTCAAACACTAAGCACCGGAGATATTGTAATAACCAAAGTGTTCTTCCCTGACAGTCCAGATAACGTGAAGGATAACAAGAAGTGATGTAAACTCGGCGTGTCTATCCTGTGTGTAAATAATTTTGTATATTTTTAATTAACTCTTATATACAGGAGAGGGAGAATGAATGGGTGGGGTAGGGAGATGGGGAGTGTGTGTGTGTGGTGGTCAGCTGTGATAGTATTTCTACCACTACCTTCACCACCACCACCACTACCACCACCTGTTTTTTTATTCCTTCTGAATTAACTTGATCCATAAGCCTTTCTTTCTACAGCAAAGTTGACTCTTTATATCCTGCCTTTCAATATTCTAATGAACCAAGTATATTAACTAATAAGTCGTACAGTCTTTTTTTGCTAGACGGGCTTAGGCCATCGGCCTATCACGCACATAATCATTAAAAAACCACTTAAATCAACCAATCAACAGTTCAACAGCATTGTCATTGTATCTAAGATAAAATTAAAGTCAGTTCATAAGAAACAAGTAACTTCAATTAATTAAGTAATCACTGACAGATGTGTAGCATTAACCAATCAGTCATACAGTTGTTGATGCCTAGTAGCAGGGCTTTAGCTCAGAATGATCACCAGAGAAAACTAATAGCAAATTTCTCGTACATTTAGATAGATAACTTGTAGTGTGGAATTGTAAGCAAATAGTAAAGGAGTGGGTAGAATGTGGATTGTAGGTAGTGAAGCCAAGATACCCACACTTCATAGACAGAATGGATGATGAGGATAGTGAAACAAAGATACCCATACAACTCAGATGAAAAATGGGAGGTGGGTGAAATGTGGGTGGATTAGCAAGTTTGGAGAGTGGGTTTGTGAGACTAATATACCCACATCATATAGGAATAGAACTTGAGGGTCTGTTAGTTAACGAGGATGGAGTTTCTGGAAGAACCTAGCAACAAGAAGAGAAGCAGTGTGATCAAGTTTGATACAAGGAAATAGGCTTATGGATCAAGTTCGTACAGAGAGGCTATTCAAGATAGGCAAGCTTACCAGTCGCAGGTGTGTACATGTGTGTGTGTGTGTATGTGTGTGTGCTTGCGTGTGTGCTTGCGTGTATGAGAGAGAGAATAAAATATTTGATGCGTAGAATGGAAAACATACAGTACAGCTGTACTATAAATCCAGGTTTGACATGTCCCAATCAACTTAGTATTTAAAGTCTAAGTTGGACATTATCTGACTTATCATTCAATATGTCCAAAATAACTGACATTGCCTTTGTAAATGTACAGTATTTTGAAGCCTAAGTTGCACATCAGTAACTTAGGTTTGAGATGTCCGAATTATCTTACGATATATATTTTTACATCTAAGTTGGACTTTTTATTCACTCAAGTTCAAGATGCCTTTATGACTGATGTGTGAGAACCTAAGTTGGACATCTATTACTTAAGTTTGAGATGTAACTTAGGATGGTGGGAATTTTCATTTGCTAAATAGTGAATTGATAATTTGTGATAGTCTGTTTCTTTGTGCATCTTGTGATTGGTATATACAGCTGGTATGGTTACAACTACTACCGGTACTACTACCACCACTATCTCTACTTTCACTCCCATCACTACAATTACCAATACCACCACTTCTATGACTACCAAATCCTTTATTGTCAAGAACATATGTAAGTCTGTTGATTCCTCCAGACTATACCAGGAAACAGACAAGTACCTCAGTATAATATAGGAGGACATAACATCTATTTGTGTCCCGTCATTGTTTGTAGGAGTCAGTACAGTAACTTTCCAATTCACCCACAAGAGAGACTATACACACCTAAACTACCAGCTGTATATCTTAATCATGAGATGCAACAAAATAAACTGAGCATCGGACTTTCAAAATGCAGTACCCAGGCAGCACGATAAACTACAAACAAAAAAACAGACAAACAAATGACAGTACCAAAGTCAAGTTATATTTATATTTGTTTCTTTGATAATATTTACACCCAGGTACTTATTATAATATTATTTTATTTTGTATTTTTGCCAGAGAGAAGGACTTCTGTTTTTGTACTATACAGTATATATATATATTTTGTGAAGGGCTTTGTGGTGTTTGAGATGTACAGTATATTGATGGGTGCTGGTTCCTCCAAAACTTTGCCAGGAAACAACACTTAGTCAATGTGGTGCCTAAAATCTTTATGAAATTAATTTCTGTACTGTATAACAAGATTTACACACACACACACCAAAAGGAACGATTATCCTGCAATATATCTCCGACACACACACACACAGAATGAACCAGTAACCACCAATACACCTCTAACATCACCAAGACCTCAGTTTCAGTTTTTGTAATTAGACAATATAATGATAATTAATAATAATAATAATAGTAATAATAATAAAAAATTCAGCTTACTTCTCGGCTGAAGTAACGCTAGAGTTGGGATGCTTGTGTGGTTGGGAACATATCGATAATTGCCTTCTTATTGGGTATATCACTTCGGCAAATATTTCCTCCATCCTTAAGTTAGATTGACTCCATTCTACATCCTTCGGTCAGATTTCCTCCAGTCTACAGTTAGATTTCCTGTTATCTATGTCTTCTGGTTGGATTTCCTCCATTTAACGTTATTCCTCCGTTCCTGGATTAGATTTCTTTCAACAGTTTTTTGTTGTTGTTTCTTTATTCCTGGGTTAGATTTTCCTCAACATTTGTCTTTCATTGTCCTCAATCCCCAGATAGAACTGACATGAGGATGAACAAAATCATGGCATACAGTATCGGCTTTAATTGACCACAGGATGAAGGAAGATTTAACAGTAACCAATCTCCAGATAAAACAAGCTGAAGGATGAAAGAAACAGTTCACCCAGAGTATGAATGAAGAATAGATGGAAGTTAGCATGTGTCCAACTTCCAGACAAAACAGATAAAATCTGGACAAAAACTGATAAATACTGTAGGCTTGAGGATGGATGAAATGTCATACAGAAACTTAAGGATGGATAATACATACTACCATGAGGATGAAGGAAAGATGTGCTGCCCTGATACCCACCCCCTAGGTACTCTATTATAGTTTTTATTACACTTTAACTCAAGGGTATTTCACAAACGAGAAATATATCATTGAGTGTAACAGGTGAGGTGTGGAGGTCTGCGGGAAATACACACCGGTCATCGCCACCATTTAGTGTTGCCTGCGTTGTACACTTGACCATTTCCAGCTCTTCCTTCCACAGTGGCTTTTGTGGCTGGCTGCCCATCTGTCCATCCCACTTAACAATTTGGATATTTGAACTTCAATACTCCTCCTATTACTACTACTTCTACTGTAACTAGTAACTAAACTACTATTGTACTACCACTACCACTATTGACAATGTAATGAAGTGATGTCTGTTAGGTTTATCTAGGCAAGACTAATACCGGTAATTTATGGGCGCTTGTTCATAATGTCTTTTCGACTCGAGGTTTTCAGAATGCAATGTTTTATAGTGTGTTTTTAACAAATCTGTTGCAAATGAGTGTATTTGGAGATATTTCTCCCGCTCCCCCCACCCAATCTCTGAAAACACTAATTTTCGCCAGATTTGAACTACAGATTCGTATGAAAAACATTACAACGCATTAAATAGAATTGGGTAGACCTGAGCTGATCTAACCTAACCTCCAGAGAAGCTTGTCCTGTTGATAAATACAGGCCTTATGTTACACGTTGGACAGTTCACTGATGTCAGTAACACTCCGTGGCCACGAAAAAAGTTGAAATTGTATTCGTTGTTCCCAAAACAGAGCTTAAGAATTCCCGACGTCGCGAACCTAAGAAAAACTGCCACTTTTCATCAGAAAATAATTGTTGACAAAAAAGTCGGGGAACTATACTCATGTCTAAACGTTTCTATATACTGTATTTCATTTGTGTAACTGTGAGAAATGGAGAAGTTATGTCAACATGTCTTACTAACTTCTATAAGGAAAAGAATATGTGATACTGCTAAATAATGAGAAAAATAATTACTGACTAAAGTTTTATCTCTAGTTTGGGATGTTTTTTCTTTCCTTCCATAGAAGTACATAATGAAAAGAACATATACTTTTCATTTTACTTACAGGTTTTTTTTATCTAACAATTACAAGTTATACAAGAAGAAGAGTAGTTATTTGATATTATTATATCAAGTAGCAGAACTCGAGATTGTATGGTTGAGTAGCTGCTATGAGCTGTGCCGATAAACTGGATACATCGTCACACATAGGTCTCGGTCGGTGTTCTCGTACCCGCATGATTTCGGCCCCATACAAATGTATAATTAGAGGCGAAAAACTCTTCTGATGGCTCTCAGGATTTTTTACATAGCGCATTATTCTTTCAGAAACATACCGGTACTGTTTTTGTGTTTTAAGCCAAAGGTGCAGGTAGGAACTAATATAAATATGATGAGTTCTGCCAACCCCTGTACTGTTTTAAGCTTATAATTATTGTTTGAAAATATCACGGATGACCAGAGATGGCCACTGTACACCTCGCGGATAAAGAAAAATTGAATCAATTAAGGGTAGTTTTATTACGAAAGCTATGAATTTGCGACGGAAATAACCTATGAGGAAATGACATACGTACATGTACTGTACTAAGAAATGTATTTGACAGAAAAGAATTGTCAGTCTGAATTGATGGTAGTGATTATGGACAAGCACCTGTATAATACCCAAATACCTACTGTAATACTAATGTAACGACATTTACTCCATCATTGACAAGACAAAAATTAAATTATAGCGTGTGTAGCGATGTGATTAAAATGGCTGTGGTGAGGACCGGTGTGTTGTGTTTCCCAAGGACTTCTGGTGTGGCCACGTTCAGTTTGATCCAGATTGACCAGATGTGACTGATGACTGCAACCTTCACTGCTGACAATATAAACAATGTTGAGTTATACCGAGTTTTATTGACCTCTAACGGGGATTGTGTCTACTGTACGTTCTTATTTAACATTATATAGATTATGGTTTTATTTGCATGTATAGATTCTGATTTGATGTACTTGTTTAAATTCTGATTTGATGTACTTATTTTTAATCAGTCCCTGTAGTGTAAGTACTGTACATAGAGGATTCTACCATCTTTTCAGCCTCGGTCTCTCCATTTCAATTCTTCTACTGTCCCTCCTTTTATTTAATCATCATCTCTCACTCTCTCCCTTGTCCTACAGGGTCTTCCAACTCTAGGAAAATCTTCTTTTATCCTCAAATCAATCAATCATTTGAATCTAATTTCCTGTTGTATTTGTGGGGATTGTTTAGATTTACAGTAGTTTGATATACATGTACAGTCACGAGCACTAATAAATAAACGGGTGTGCTTCGAATACCTGGAGACAGAGAATAAATGCACAATATAATCTCCATTGGAATTACTTCTTTGGAGGAAATTGGACTGTTTGAAGCTTCAACCAAACCTGTATACTTATTAGTGTTTATGACTGTACTTGTTTAGGTTCTACGAGTAATTCAATCCAGCACTGTATGTTAGATTTTGAATTAATATTGTTTTTATTAGATTTTGATTGAGATTATGTTATTTGTATGGGGATTTTATAATATTATTTTCCTTTTGAGCAGTTTAAAGGCTACGGATTCCTCCAAACTAGACCAGAAAACATACTATTTCAGGGATTCCTCCACCCCATTGACCCACCCACAGAACATTAGCAACACATTCAATGCCATCCCCCCGCCACAGCCTCACAAACAAAATATACAACACAAAAAGATGGCTAGCCAATTTCTATGGAGGAAGAATAGCCCATGTTACATTTGCTGGTCAGCCATCTAACATGAGAAGTTTTACCAAGGATCTGTATTGTCGCCCACTCTTTTCAATTTATATATGCATGACCTACCAACACTCCAGGCACCACAAATACACATAACTTCCTACGCAGATGACATAACACATATGTACACACAGAAATGTAGACACAGACACTCACATCCTCCAACCCAACCTGAACACAGCTACAAACACAAAAGGACAAATGTTCACAAAGACTTCATACCCTCAGATCACTTGCCAGCACAACATATGGACACGACAACCCTTCATACCATACAGAATAGAGCCCAAAAGATAACCATAGGTTGCACAGCCACCACACCTACAGCACACACAAACACTTGTTGCAACCACCTCTATAAACCCACACCACCCACGACACTACATTGCAGAACAGCCAAACATGCCAAGGAACTTCAAAACAACACTTAGCTGCTTACACGGCCTCCTGACATCCACCCATTGGAATCCTCCCTTCCCCGTGAGGACAGAGTCCACCTAGCCAGGCTGCGATGTGTCCACCACCTGGCTCTTCTGACATATCACAAGAAGCTGGACAAAGCCATTGTGGATGCTGCCTGTCTGGGATGCAACACAGCACCCCATTCTGTTAAACACATTATGGAAGACTGCAATGTATACAACCACACTCGCCAACAACACAACATCCACTCTCTGAAGGCAGTGTGGGAAAGCCCGGTTCAGGCCACGGCCAGACGGCTGTAAGACTTCAACAACAGACTATTTCAGCATACAATTAGAGGATCAATTTTTCAGTTTGGAGGAATCAGTAGCCTACAAACCTCTGATGGTAACTTCTGATTTTACAGTTTATAGCAGGACTTTTGATTGTGCTTATTATTTGATAGTATTCTTTCCCTATTAATGTCTCATTGGACAACTAATTCCCATTTTATAGCTCATTTTGCAGAAACGCATAGCACCACAACTCTTCAACAAGATCCATGCCCCAGTTATAAGTAAAGTATAGTGAAAAGAGAAAGGTAGGAGGAAATGGAGAGAAGGGTATTAAGGGAAGGAGGAGGGCAAGAGAAGAGAGGGGTGTGGACTCGTGGAAGTAGAGAAGAGAGAAGGGTGTTTTCACAGAGGGGGAGGAACCTTTCTGCATGCAGTTCAAAGGTAAGTTTACCATGATCATTGGATCACACTATTGTTGTCAGTGTACGATAATGCTGATGTAACTATTATACCTATGCAAGGGAAGGGGATTAATTGTTTGACATCAAGCGATATAGCCCCATCAAGTCTGTTAGATCTTAATTAAGGAGGAATTACTTTCCAACTTCTGCTTTGAATGTTATATACTGAATGTAGGAACTCAATATACCTTATAGAGTAGGAGTACCAACTGGGACAAAGTGCGAGATAACTTTGAGGGGTGAGAGGATGGAGGAAGTGAAGGAGTTTAAGTATGTGGGTACAGTTCTGTGTAAACATGGAAGTATGGAAGGAGAAATTGGGTAGAGAGCAATGAGGGGTAGACAGGTCATAGAATCACTGGGGAGGATTATGAAGGGTAGAAGTGTGAGTATGGAAATGAAAAGGGGACCGAGAAATAGTATAATCCTGCCAACACTGACATATGTGTCAGAGATATGGAGTAGGGCTCTTCAGTTTAGAATAGGTGCAGTGGAAATGAGTTACTTGAGAGGAGCATGTGGAGTTTCTATGTGGATGGAGAGAGTAATGAATGTGTGTGTATGAGAAGGCAATTGGTAAGGAGTGTGGATGTGAATTTACCAGCTTATGTGCCTTTCCCATGGTTTTTTGTCCACCTGTGTTGTGACTGTTCTTTTGCCTGGAGCTCTTTTCTAATTGCTTCTATCTTTGAAGATTGTAATTCTGTGCCTGTCCATGTTAGCATTCACCTGAAGTACCCTAGTACTGTAACTACAGTATATCCTCCGATTGCTGGGTAGGAGTCGACATTAATCTTGTATTGTTTTCAGCACTGGCATGTAGACCTGAATACAGCAGTACCAGGATCTGGGTTATCCGCCAGATCTTCGCTGACTAAGCTCAGAACATTGCAAAAACTTGGTTAGTAGAGAGTCTAATCTGTCAGTTTAAATTGTTCGGTAAAAATGCAACTGAATATTGTTCATATTGAATAAGTAAAGTAATTAAGGTGTCGAGTTTTGCTCAAACATGAGGTTGGGATTGTAACTATACAGGGATGTGTTAGTTTTGTCTATTTTTTCTTGTGATGTATTCAATTTGAATACATCACAATTTGAAGTGGGGTTGTAAATACACAAGTTTCAGCATTTATAATTACAGTACATGTTGGAGTTCAGTTGCTCTGAGTAATATTTTTATTTGCTGAATTATACACTTTTTGGATGTTGTATTTCAAAATTCTGTGCATAATCAGAACTTGATGTGTCCCTGTACAGTGAATATTCCTGTTTAAGTAGTGTTAAACCTTTTAAACTTTGACTTGATATTAAGTGGAATGTACAGTTACACAAATTTGTTGTAAATTCAAGTTTTTGCCTGGGGTTCAGAGCTTCATGGTGTCTAAAAAGTATGTGTGGGGACTGGTAAGGGAATTGAGACCAGGTCAGTGTAAGTGGTAGATACCAAGCACTCCTGGGATAACTTCTTAAATACCAAGAAACTCTGAACTCCAGGCACACTTGATTGAAAATGTTGAATTTTGTGTGACTGTACAGTTGACACACAAAACAGACATTTATCAAACAATGTGTCTTCCTCTACACTAAATTTAGGTTTAATCTTACCCTATGCTTAATGAGGGGCCCTGTTTCATATGTCAGCGATTGCTTACAAACTTTGTGTTATTTCAAAAGACTGGAATGGAAGAGTTGGGAAGACCAAGCAGAGAGAAGGAAGAGGGACAGCCAGCAATACGAAAGAGTTGAGAAGACCAAGTGAAGAGGAACAAGAAACATGCTTCAGGAAAATAAATTATTCATATATATTATTTATTAAATTAGAAAAAAATAATTCTACAATATATAGCTTTTCGCTTAACAAGATGCATTTGTTCTGTTCATTTTATCATTGCTGTATCCTGGGTAGTAATATGATAAGGTTCTAAGGGTGTAGGGTTCAAGTATAATTTTCCTGTACAGATTTAATTTAGGTTTTAGTAATTGTATATATCCTTTTTAGTTTTTAACATTTTTTTAACATCTTTTATTATATTTCACACTGGTGTGACTCTTTGTTTTTAATGCTGACGGCCCGTGTCCCTCCGGTAATGAGCGCTGCATTGGCCTTGCCAGCCATCAGCGGCCCCCCAATGGGGGAGTGGACAGTTATGGCTGCAGGCAGGGGGGGGGGTCTCCGTGTTTCTCTGTGGGGAGAAGGGGGAAGGGGGGTGCTTGAGGGTGGTAGCAGTGAATGTGAATGGGATAGGTGAAAGGATGAAGAGGCGTGAAATAATTGAATGTTTTAAGAATGGAGAAGTGGATGTAAAGGGAGTGATTGACTTTGCTACAGTGGAAGTACCAACTGGGACTAAGTGTGAGATAACTCTGAGAGGATGGAGGAAGTGAAGGAGTTTAAGTACCTGGGTACAGTTATGTGTAAAAATGGAAGGAGAAATTAGGGAGAGAGCAGTGAAGGGTAGACAGGTCATGGGATCATTGGGAAGGATTATGAAGGGTAGAAGAGGGGACTGAGGAACAGTATAATCCTGCCAACACTGACATATGCATCAGAGACATGGACATGGAGTAAGGCTCATCAGTCTCGGATAGGTGCTGTGGAAATGAGCATGTGGGGTGTCTAGGTGGGATGGAGAAAGTTATGAGTGTGTGTACGAGAGATGTGGTAACAATGAGTGAGAAGGCATTTGGTATTGAGTGTGGAGTGGTTGAGAGAGTGAAGCGTAATACATTAAGATGGTTTGGACATGTAGAGAGAATGCAAGGTGAAGTTGTGGGATGTGGTGTGAGAGGCAGACCACCAGTTAGATGGCAGAATAGAGTGGAAGAGTATGTAAAGGAGAGAAACAAGGGTCAGAGGAGGGTTTGAACATGTAAGGAGGGAGTGTTGGAACAGGGAAAACTGGAGACACTTCTCCCGTGGCCACCTTCTTGGAGGGATTTCCCGGAGGGAACGAGGCGTCAGAGCTATAGATAGATAGATTTAATCAGTTCATCTTCCCTGGAAGATGAACTGATGAAATCTGTACAGGTTTATCGATAATCAAGGGAGACCTTACTTATTACTAGAGGGCTACTGATTCCTCCAAACTTTTACAGGAAATTAATAAGTTTTGAGGATTTGCTAGGCTTCAAATTTCTCGCCCAAACCTTAACCCCCTTCCACTCCAGGCAAAAACATGGCGGGCTTGGGCAACTCAGTGAAATTCTCTCGCCTGTTACCAGATCAAACAGTCCCTGGAAGCCATTGGGACACTTGTGCCCACCACTCACAATATTGGCAACAGACTGACCACTGTCTTTTGCCTCTTGTGTGGAAGGGGGCTTAAATATACCCTTTGGCCTTATGAAGGGGGAAGTACATTTAGAGTTTTGGTGAAAAATATAATGGGTACAATTGTCTCAACATGTCCAAGAGTGCCTAGAAATTCGTTATGCAGTGGCTTTTTCCTCCACACTGTTTTGGTCAGTTACAGCAAAATGTGGATGTGAAAGTAATCTTCATTGGTCAAATATTTAAAACACTGATAGTACTGATGTTAGAAAACCTAAAATTTATGTTAACATGATTGTGAACTGTAGATAACAATAATTTAAAGCTACAGTAGATTTATGGATGTTTTCATATGGAATAGTATCTTTCTCAAAACACTGGGTTGGGATCTCTTAACTCGTGACATGACAACGTGTATCTGTAGAAGTGTTGTCTCAGTAATAACCAATATTTTAAAAATAAAATATTCTTAACATCCAACAGTATTCAATATTCCTGTATATAGCATTGACCCTGTGTTACTCGGGGAGAAAATGACAAAGATGGATTTGAAACTCTTCAAAGAGGTAAGCACTAAACTCACACCCAGGCGAGTTTTTGTTTACTAAATTATTTTGACCAAGGCGTGAACTGGAGTCCTCAATCTAAGTTTTAAAATACTGTTCATAATGTAGCTGCCTTGGGTAGTATAAGAATATTCATCAAGGAATCAAAATTATCCTTGTACAACAGATATCTTTTGATTCTCATTGACAGATTTATGTCCACATCTTGCAGTAACTGACAAACACTACAAAGGAAGTTTTTAGACAATGCTAGACATGTAAAGATAATTGTCCATGAATATACCAATTCATTATTGATAATCCATAGATAACTGGACTGACTGTCTTTGCAACAAAGCACTGAAGAATCATGAAGTAAAGTTTCTTGAATCGGTGCTAGTAAACAAATATAAGCCTTTGAAACTTCTGAATTCCACTGTTGCTTATGAGACATTTCTTCCCCATTCACAAGACACACAAGACCAATCCAAGTCATATTGTCAAGAACCTTTCTAATTACATATCTGAATTCAAGAGGGAGGTCCAAACACACCTGGTATTATGGCTTGGCACAATACCAAAAACAAATCTGGCACCGTGGACTAGCATGGTACTACACTTTGGTCTCATATAGAACGTCCAATAGGTCTAGAAGACGTCGTTTTATGTGAAATCATTCTATGTGATACACGTAACCTATGAGGAAAATTACAATTGGTCGATCAATCACCAAAACTGTCCCTGAAATTAACAAAATACTTTTTACATTTTTTCTTGCCTTAATCTCACAAGGATGTATGTACAGGGGAAGGGGGAGTCCGAGGCTTGGTGAGGATCACTCTCTATCAGTGTCACCAGTTAAGAGACCTGTGAGGATGTTGATAGCCCTGGAGCTCTTCCTGAATATATTCACATCTCTCATGAAGCCAGTGAACTCATTATTTGTGACCTCAGAGGGGCCAGGATGAGGAGAGGCAGGCGACTCATGTGACTGAGACAAGTCGAGAGGAGAGGCAGGCGACTCATGTGACTGAGACAAGTCGAGAGGAGAGGCAGGCGACTCGTGTGACTGAGACAAGTCGAGAGGAGAGGCAGCCGACTCATGTGACTGAGACGAGTCAGGAGGAGAGGCAGGCGACTCATGTGACTGAGACGAGTCAGGAGGAGAGGCAGGCGACTCATGTGACTGAGACGAGTCAGGAGGAGAGGCAGGCGATTCATGTGACTGAGACGAGTCAGTGGCATCCATGGTGGTGGAGGTGGTAGGGGGTAGATAGCGCGAGATCATCGTTTGTTTTCTTTTATTAACCATACGCTGGTAAAGATGCTTGTAATAACGCAAAGTAGAATCTAACTGTAACACAAACTCAACCTGTTTCATATTAGATTTTTCATTTTGAAGAACAACTTGTTTTAGATTTTCAGCACTAGCTAAAATTAAACTTAATTGATGAAATGAATATTCATTCTTTTCCTGTAATAACTCGTCCTTAATGACTAAACCAGACACAATACCCTCCACACTATGATTATCACCCTCTGAATTTATAGCCAAAATTTCCTCCTCTGTCACAGATTCGAATTCCGGCACCTCCCTTGCCACCTCCACAGCTCTTGCCACCGAGTCACATAAATCCTGTGCTTCAATTTCAATCACGTTTTGATCAAAGAATGGGGCAACTTTCTTCCAAGAATGCCTGATAGTAGCCATATTAATGTCCTCCCAAGCCTTCAGCATGTGTGTAACCGCATCTTTTATAGTGAACTGCCTCCAAAACTGTTTCACTGATATAGCTTTGGGGTTGGATGCGAGGTGGTGGTGTGGAGCAGACTGGTAGTCACTGTCTGGCTGGGTAGGGGAGGTACCTGTACCAGGTTCATCACCTGCTGGCTCTGGCAAGGGATCATCCAGTTCACCTGCCTCATCCCCACTGTCCAATATCGCCTGTATCTTCTCTCCAGTTTCTGTTTGCTGTCTCATTAAGGCATAAACTCTTGTCTGATAAAATGTCTTCACGTTCGCGATCACCTCTTGTTCAAGTGGCTGCAGGAGCGAGGTGATGTTGGGGGGATAAAACAGCACCTTTACATTAGGATGGAGGTCGCTTAAATGATCTGGGTGTGCTGGACAGTTATCCATTGTAAGCAAAACTTTAAATGGCAATCCTTTCTTCCTGCAATGCCACCTTGCATCTGGAACGAACATGGTAGTCAACCACTCCTGTGTTGTTGCAGAGTTCATCCACCCATTTAAAGTCTTCCTCCAGTAGACAGGGGCCTGTGACATGCTTGTTAAATTGTTGTAACATCTTGGGTGAGCTGCAGTGTGGACAACCAAGGGTTTCATTTTGTGTGTCCCAGTTAAATTACAACAAAACAGTATTGTAAATCTGCTCTTGTCAGCCTTACGTCCTCCAGCCTTCTTACTTGCACGGCTTATGAAAGTGGAAGTGGGCATCTTTTTGTACTGAAGACCGCACTCGTCCATATTATAGATGCACTCAGGATCATAACCGCCCTCTTCAATGGTGTCCCTGAGAATTTGAGGGAAGTTATCTGCCGCCACAGAATCAGCAGAGACTGTTTCACAGGTTACATCAACATTTCTTATTTCCTTTCTGTCAATGAAGTTATACAGCCATCCAGTAGAGGCCTGAAAACCAGAAGACGGCACCTTTTCTTTATTGCAAATTGTTTGATACAATTCTTTCGCTTTCTCCATAATTTGTTTCCTGTGTACGAGGACACCCTCATGTTGTTTTTTACTTACCCAAGCATTCAAACATCGCTCCATCTTTATCACTTTGTAATCTGGTGCTCGCTTTCTGGAATCTATCTTGGAAGCTCCATATGCATTGATGAATGCACAAATCTCGTCTCTTCTGCGCCATATTGTTCGTACACTGGACTCCGACAGTCCTAAATCACGTCCTATGTCTGTGTTTCCTTCTCCTTTCTCTTTTCGAGAAATAACTTCCTTCTTTACATCAAAGGATATGGCCTTCCGTTTTGTAAATGCACGACCTGGCATGACTGAGTGTTGAAGCTGGTGGTTAACTCTTAATTACTAAAAAACCAACGAGTCACACACAACGCAGGCTAGGGTGAATGGAGACTGAGGGTATAAGGGGGGAAGGAGTTGCGGGAACACACTCATCTACACTGCACATACGTCAGTGATATAATTTCCTGGCATGTTCATTATGATTTCGCTCGTTTCGTATAAGAACTCCTCGGATTTGCTTCACATATTTTCGTCACCCGTTCTATACGGATGCAATCGTTTTGTAAAATAATTTTAAGCTAATATTTTAAATCGCTCGTTCTATACAAGAATCGTTCTATATGAGACCGAGGTGTACTGGAGATAGAAATATTTAAATTAAAAATAATAGTTAACAAAACCATAAATTGTTACCTTTTGCTAGGCATACCCATATCCAATGACCACAAACAAATCTAAATTTTGGCAATATGTCTAGATAACAATCGTAATTTAAATAACCATCAAATCATAATCATTACATTATTCAGATGTTGAAGGCTCTTTGAGATCATCCCTTTAAAATAACCTTTACATAACAAAAAGCATACTCTGACATTAATTTTATATATGGCACATACTTTCAGAGGCTGTTGTTGATGGTTGCCTCTTGATCAGTTACTTCTTTAATGATTGATGCAGACCTCTTCATTAGTGGGTATAATAGGCACTTTGATTCTCTCAGCACTTGACTGGTCCATCTGCAAAGAAAACCAAACTGTCAATAAGGAACACAAGTCACTCACCCATACCTGCTACGTTAACATGGTAAATTTCTTCTACAGCAAGAAAAAAGCTTCAAAGGATAATCCCAATATCTAGAGAATTTTCCCTAAATTTTTAAATTGTTGGCACAGAAAGACTATTGCTTCACCAAGTCTGACTACTCTGACAAGCTTGAGATTATTGATTGATGGATATTAGGCGCTGCAACATCGAGGTCCTATAGCGCCAGAAAAAAGGTGATAGAGAGGTGTGACAGCAAGCAGGAAGGAAATAAAAAGAAAAAAGGGAAAGTTGAAGAACTGAAAGATGGGAATCATTTAGTCTGGTCTCTCACTAGCGACCTTCCTAGCATGGGAAACCCTCTCTCCCCAAAATCGGGGCAGAGCAGGGGCCGGAGCCCCCTCTAGTCTTGCTCGCCAGGTCTTAGAGACACACAAACCCCCCACCACGACAAGGCGGTTCCCGTTGGGGGACAAGCTTGAGATGGTGAGGAAATTAAAGCAGTAATAACCAAGGGGTTACAGACATGAATGAAATGACTGAACTATATCCTCAACAATGAAGATCAAGAGGGATATACTGTACTAAAATTTGTTACTTAATTTTTATTCATCAATTCACTGGAGAAAGACTTACTTTCCAGAATACAGTACAGTACTTGCATTCTGTTTTTGTACTTAATGATCCAATCTGATATATGATACAGCTACTGACCATTGTTACCCTTATTTTTTGTGTTGGCAGCTAATTTTTACATACCATTCCATACATTTACAAGTTCACCGAGATCCAAAAAGGTAGTGTCAGTCAGTTCTCTTCACTCTCAGTAGTTTTTGGTTGAGGCCTTAAAGGAGCCACATATTTTACATCACATTTCCTCCACCACCATCACCTCTTGTGTCTGCTGACTGGCTTATTACCTGTTGACACAATAATACATAATTTAATATGTGGTAAAAATAAGTAATGTACCAAATGGGATAAAGACATTCGAAAGTAAAACAAAGTAGTATAGAGGTTAGAAAGGGTACCGTACTGATGTCAACTGAATCTCCATTAAACGTTAACAGAAACTGTTCAATGCACAATGTACACTCGGCAAAAAAAGTTTTTGTTACCATCCTTTTAACAGTGTGATGTAATATTGGTACGCCTGACTGGCGAGTCAGGCGTGACGCGAGGGTCACCCAGACCCTCATGCCCCTCCCTCAGTGTCTCGTGGGCAGCTATGGAGGAATGACGTTCTTTCACACAGTGCTATTTTTTCTGGGTATATCATGGTTATTCTTGTTCTAAAATACTCATATGCATTTTCTTATGTTTAATCATGAATAGTTAAATAGTAAGAGTTTTTGAACTCTCAAAATTCAATTTCAAATCAGCTAAACTTTTGATATAAAAAAGAAACAGAATGCGTTGTGCTAAGCTGTCATTGCAACGATACCCAAACGGCATATCTCGGATGAACGGCACCGGCTAGACGATCGGCAGAGTACCAACCCTGCCACGCTTACCGATGTTAAAATTAACGTTAGGGTGGTAACAAAACTTTTTCAGCTGACTGTACACTAATGTTTTTTTATGTTTTTATAATGACCAATTTCCATATTCTTCAATAACCTAATAAACATCTCAACCTCACCTGCTATTTTCCTTGGGGTGCTAGTCCCTGGTGGCTTCTGGTGTCATAATTCTAGCTCCTCAAGCAGTTAAATCACAATGTCATATCAACCTGATCAATGACGGGCTCACCATCTGTGGATACAACAATTCATTACGATGGATAGCTTGCACTTATCAGAATGGCAAGAAGCAAAACAGTCCACCTATGGCAGGACATAGAACCTAGTTGGGTAAATATTGAAAGAATTACTGTTATCGCATACGGGTTTTCTACCATTATTACCCACTTATTTAGACCATTTTAAGACGATTTTCTTCTATGACATTTCCAAGATGGGGCATTTTGAAATAACCCTGACCTTACCTAACCTAACCTAGACCGCATCAGACTACCGGGACCTAACCTGGGCAATCTACCGGGAAATAACCATGGTAAAGTACAGGAAATGACCAGAGCAAAATACTGGGACCTAGCCGACTGTATTATAGTTTTAATTGGTCTGTGGTGGCTAGGCGAGAGACATTCAAACATAGGAGCTATAACTTCCTCCGGCAGATATGAAAGGTCCATATCACCTTACGCATTTGTACGTCCCGTCATCATGTGTGTCGGCCTACACTCGTCTGAGCAGTCTGCCATCTTACCAGAAACTGACTAAATTTGATGGCCATGACCAATTACAAAGCATAAGTAAATGAACCACAAAATCCCAACTAAAACATGAGATAAATGAACCACAAACTCCCAAACAAAATGACTGTATAGTGTGGGTGAAGTGATTGTATAGTGTGGGTGAACTGACTATATAGTGTGGGTGAATTGACTGTATAGTGTGGGTGAACTGACCTGTGGGCAAAATGACTGAAAACCCAGAAGAGAATAGGACCCAATACACTCCCTTGAGGGACTCCATTTCACAGGGGTTTATATATATATATAGAGAGAGAGAGAGAGACTTTAAATCATCTAGGTCCTAGGAGTATATTATGTAGTATATACCGTGTCAAATGCAGCACACAAATCGAGTATAATCAAGGTGATGAGGATAGTGTGGGATCTTTGTTGGGTTTGGGGATAGTAATGATATATCTGTGCTTCCAGATGTTTGCTATGTTAGTAAGTGCTTGTATGCTCAATAATAATGAAATAAATAACATGAATCACACTACATTAATCGATAATCCCTACACACAACATATATATATTGGTATAACTGCATAAGAGGTCCACTTGACCAACATTTACAATTTGTGTATATTTCACAAGGGGACAATGTAATACGGTTTATTCATGTGTAATGGTGAAAATGAAGTGTTTATGGAGATTGAGTTGGGGGAGGGGGGTGGGGTTGATATCTCCCTAAACATTAATTTGCGACAATTGTGAACAATAAATTCGTTCAAAACACATTAACATTGCATTATGAAAACCTCCAGTCAATAGCTGATTATGGACAAACGCTTGACTATTACTAACATAATGATCTCCTCACAAAATATGCATGAAAATGAATAAAATGTGGAAACAATCCAGGTGGACCTCTTATTTGTTTACCTATTATTTCTTAGCCATTGTTATGTCCTTCATGTTCCAACACTCCATTGTATCCACAAACCTTTATTATATCTCAGGAGTGGAATATAGCGGTGTGAAAAGTACATACCTGCAGTAAATGTGATGAAAATAAAGATACGGCCACGGGGAGATCAGTTGAATCAGTTCAGTTGTTGTTGATGCCTTGATGGGCGAGGGACTATTTGGTTATGTTGTTGATGGGAAATATTGACTTTACAACGGCACCTTATAAACTTATATATATATTTTTTATCTTAATCTATTTCCCTTTTTACTTTACAATTTTCTATTCCCAAAAATGCTTGTTACAATTTCAATGGTTGATGGGAAATATTGCCTTTACAACGGCACCTTATATCTTAAAATCTTTATTTTGCACCTCATACACCAATATATATATTTGTTTTTATCTTGATCTTGTGGGTTTTTGCTAATTTTGATGGTGGTATTTCAGAAACAGTGATTCACTAACTTAATTAATAAACAAATGATAACCCAATATTCTTGATATACAATAATATTATGAATGTATTGTACTGCACTAATTAAGAAAATCCTGGGAATATCTATTGAGTTAGAGAAGGAAGTTACAGTACAGTATATCAATTGTGAAGTAAAATATTTATTATGTGAAATTATTATGTAACATCAATTATAATAACTAGTAGTAAATTCTTGTTTCTTATTTATGTTAAGTTAAAATTATCCAGAACTATACATAGGCCTACTTAATCTAATGGTACAGGCTTGCATCTATATTAGTTGTCAAGTTTTAAGGCAAAGTCATTCTAAAATGTTTATATAACTAACAATGTGATCCTCCATATGTATTAAAAATATATAGTGATACCCTCACTTATTTGGTACTACAATTTGCATTACCATTCCTTCTTGGCCACAACTACCAATGAAATATAGTTAACACAATATTAATTAGGGGAAGCAAGGTGTTATTATAATATACATAGTATATAATGCAGAATAAATACAATGTAGGAATTTTGCAAAAGAAATATTAATTACATACATGTACAGTACTGTATATAAGAGTACCATTACCAGATACTGTACAGTACTTCTCAGCACATGTTAATTTCATATACTGTAGGCTATACACACATACCCATATACAGTACTGTATGTATAGAAACATTCCTATGAATTATGTACAACAAACTACAATTAAAACCACCAAAGTTTGGATGGGGAGTAAGCATTACATCAAGGTTGTTATCAGTTAACAAGTATCTACATACAGTACTTGTACTAGGGTTTGTCCCTGTAGCAGTAGGTCTCTCACTGTGGGGCACTGAACACAATAGTTGTTGTTGGGACTGTTGCACAGCCCACAGGAGGAGTAGAGTTTGGACAACCTGCCACAGGGGCCGATATCCCAGCCTAAGCCAAGCACTCACAACATTGTGTATAGGCGTCATTAGTCCACGTCTGTGGTACTTGTAGCGGCTATGAAGAAAGTAGTCATGGTGCTGTATGGACACACTATTGGCCTTCTCTGCATCCCTGCACTGTACCATTTTGGCAAACCCAGCTAACATATACTACAAAGGGTTTTCATGCTGCCCAGCCACTCCCTTTCACTTCTTCACTATCTCTCCATTCATACCAAACATAACTCAGAGTGTAGAAGAGACAAAGAGACTCTTAAAGAATACAATAGCTTGGCAAGAGTTTTCTCCAGCCCAGCAACTTTTCCTTTTGGGTGTACAGTACACCAATTTTAAAATATTAAACTAATTTCAAAGAGGTTAAAATTTCTGGTACAGTATATAAACATTCTACATCCCTCACTCCATCAATAAGGCAGAAACTGAAATACAGTCATGTTAGGAAGTGGTGTTACAGACTACAATGATGTTCAGTATTTACTATTCATAACAAGTTATAAAAATAAAATCTGTATAATAATTTATACACTATCTATGACCAATTATAGTCAAGAAAATAGGCTGATAATTAGTGATATATAAGACAAAATTTATGATATTTTAAGTACCGTAACTATACTGTACATACAGTCATGTCAGTATAAGGGTTATGATCTTGTATAAATATGAATTTTTTGTTTGGTAATTATGACCACAATATATTATTGCTTCCAAAATGCATAACAACATTTACTAGCACAATGATACAATACATACTGTACACAGCCCAGTGGGGCTGACTTTATTCTCTGTGAATATTAGCCATCTCCCGCAGGGCTAGAATAAAAATTGTTGTAGGATCTGGTCAATTCATAG
This sequence comes from Petrolisthes manimaculis, assembly GCA_034508575.1. Lineage (NCBI taxonomy): Eukaryota > Metazoa > Arthropoda > Malacostraca > Decapoda > Porcellanidae > Petrolisthes > Petrolisthes manimaculis. The sequence continues at coordinate 23,640 of JAWZYT010002097.1, read as the reverse complement.
TGGATTTGATGATATCTGCCCACATGGATATGTGATATGTACTGCAACCAGACTTTTTTTTTTTTTCACTACTGTGTGGACTGCCAGCACATGGGGGTGCCTTATTCCTATGCATGCAGCAGTGTAAACTCCTCCCCTTATGGTCCCTTCAGGGCTGGTCTCATGGAAGGTGTGGCCCCGCATGTAGCTCTTGTGGTAGAAAAAGTACCACTGTGCTGTTATAAAAACCCAATGATATAAAAGTGCCACACCATCACGGAGGAAGAAGAGTACTACAATCCTCATCTAATCATCAGAAAGAGGAGGAAGAGTACTGTACAGTATTACAAGAGGAACAACAATACCATAAACCCAATAATATTCAAGTTACACAACATCAGGAAGAGGATGTGTACAGCCACAACATTAGGAAGAGGAGGAAGAAGACCTACCCCTATCTAAACCAGAAATGAAAGCTGAGGACCCAACCACACCAAGCCGAGCCAAGAGGAGTGAGTTCTGTCGACGCAGTTCCCTCATGTCCTCCTCACTTACACCTTCTGAGGGTGTGGCTTCAGTCATTGGTGGTTTGGAGGCTTCACTTGGCCTCCATGTAGCTTCAATGGGTCCTCTTCTTCCCTTGACTTTACTGGTACTTGGTTTTGCTTGACCAGTTGACATTTTAGCAGTGGATGTCCTTGCAGTTTTAATGGCGATTCTTCTTCCCTCATCAGGTATTGTAATCCTCCTGGCCTCACTTCTCCCTGATATCCTTGTACCTGGTGATCTACCTTCACTTGATATTAGTGAGGCTTCACCACTTATGAATGTTCTCGTTGCAATGGGAATTCTTGAGGCTACACTGCTACCACTTGCTCTCAAGGCTTCACCACTCACTCTCAATACCTCACCACTCACCCTCGAAGCTCCAACACTGACCCTTAGGGCCTCACCACTCGAGTAACTCTCCGTGTCAGCCACAAACGTTTCCCCACCTGTTACCAGAACACCCAATACCATCCACAATTACTAATACTGTACTGTACTCATACTTGAATTAAGTTTTAGGTATATTCTGGTGCACTAGACTATAATCCAAACTTACTAAACTCTTGGTGCTGATAATATGATTCACGTTATTTTGGTATGTACAGTATTAGCCAATATATTTTATTTACCAAAATTGCTAACTGGTGTTGTAAATTTACTGTAATCTGATAATTTTTATAATAATTTTGGTATGTATTGCCAAATATTCTTTATATATCAAAATTGACAACTGGTATTGTAAATTTTAATCTGATAACTTTTATAAAATAAAAATACAATCAATACCTTGTTATAAAATCTGACAAGCTTCCTGGTAATGTAAACATTATAATTGATTATCAAGTTATGATAACATATAAATCTAATTGTAGTACAGTATTGTATAGTATTTATGTCAGCTAAATTGTTTTCAAATTTGAACACTCAGTTCTTTAATATAATAAAGTCTCTAAAAGCCAGCAAACACAACCACAATCTCAAAGCAAGCACAAACAATTTCAAGCATGATTATCTGAAAGCCAGCAGGGAACTAAAATAATCAAGATCAAGTCAAAACAAGCAAATACCTGTACTGTACAACATATATATCAAGCAGAAATGACAAAGCAAGCAGAGATAATTTCATCTCTATGTGTCACTTCACAGCAAGCTAGCAAAGCCAATGCAATCCAAGCAAAGAACATCAAACAAGGGTAGTCTCAAATCAAGCAAAGCATATTCAAACCAACACCAAAATTTAAGAAACTAAAATGAATTTCAAACAAACTCAAAGCAAGCAGGAGTTGCTTGTTGTGAACACCAAATAAATTCAAACTCAAAGCAAGCACAAGTTGATTTCAAACAAGTGTGGAGTTATATTAGTAAGATGTTATTAATAATAGGTCAGTGTGGAGTTATATGGATATCATGACACACTACTTGGCAACATTAAAAAAGCAACATTGCCAAGTCATATAGAATTTATACAAAGTCACTACAGTACTTTCATCCTCAAAAAGCAAATAATATACAGATCTTTGTTAGAGTTGAATCTATACAGAGTCTATTAAATGCATTTACAAGTAATTAATTACCAATACTGTAATATGAAATCTGTTGCCAAGAATTTGATTGGATATTTACACACTCTTTACATTCCAAATTCGACTGACTTAATAGAACAGATGAAGCATAGTCGGAATAGCAATAACAGTACCAATAGCACTATCTACACAAAAAATAGTTGCTTTTGTAGTAGTATTTGTCCCAGTGAAAGAAGCCAAGCATTAAGCCTTGTAGTAGTAGTAGTTTTTTAATAGTGCTAGTAATTACAGTAGTAGTACAGTATCTATATCCCAATTGAACAACCACCACTCACCTTCAATATTCCCTGGTGTGGTGGGGGTAGTAGTAGTAGTAGATGTGTAGTGAGAGGTCATTATATCATCACCACCTTCCTCCTGTATGCTTCCCAGGTCAGTAAAGGTCAGGTCATACTCAGTGCTCTCATTGTCTTCCAGCCTCACCACCTCCCCTTCTGACCTCTCCTGAATTTGGTGATTTGAAGATGGGTATTATTATTATTATTATTAGTTTATTCTTACATTATTTTCATTTTACTACCACAACTGCATTACTACGAAAAAAGGATCTACACTCCATTCATTCTCTCCATCATTCACTCATTACAGAAGATACTAGTGATTCTACTCATTCTACTCATTTATTAAACCACTCACTACTCACTCAATTTCATTCACTTCATTTTTCACTTATTTCAATTACTCACACTCACTTATGTATCACTTATATTACCTTTCCAAGAGTGTGTGTGTCATGTGGTGGTGGGAAGGGGAGTGTTTGTCTCACCACCTCCCCATCTTCCAGGGATGTGTTGGCACCGTGTGACACCTCTCCCACATCTCTCTCCGTCACCTCTCCTCCTACACTTCCCTCATCCAATATCTCTCCTCCAACACCTTCAGATACTACAACCACTTCTCCTTCCGACACTGTTTGGTATGTGGTGTCAAATACTTGTGCCTGGAAATGAAATTGACCAAGTGATGTATCAAATGAAATGGTGGGCAATATTTAACAAAAGCCAGGGAAAATATCTGGCAGTCTTCAATGTAGTATTAAGTCAGGTATACAAGCTTTTATTTGTGTTGCAACAAGAGTTTGATATTGGTATTAGCTTGGCTGGTAATAACATCACCTCTCTCTCTCTCACCTCCATGACTGATGACATGGTAACATCAGGACTAGTGTGGCATATAACAGAGGGAGTGGCTGGCAGAGTTGGGGTGCGTTGGTGCTCATCTTCTTCGCCTTCTTCTTCCACCGAGAGTGTAGTGGGGCGAGCACGTATGTGTGTATCCTCTGTGGTCCTTATATTCGTTGTGATTGGTTGTGGTGGGGAGTGAACCTGTATACCCTTGTCTTGGGATGGTTGTGGTGGTGGTTGTGGTGGTAGAAAGTGTACCTGTATACCCTTGTCTTGTGGTATTGGTAATTGTGGTGGTTGAGGTGAAGTGGAAGGGGTATGGACAAGTGGGGGAGGTTCCACACTTGTTGGGGTAAGTGGTGGAGAGGGTTTTGGGGTGCTGACAACCTGTGTGGGATATACAACATTATAGAGTTACAGCATACATGAGGATTTCATTACAAGCATACACATATGTCCACACACACATACACATACGGGTTTTACTTACACATGCATGATTCATACACCACCCATATACATTTATGAATCCCTCATTATATATAATAAGCATGAATTATTGATATAACACAAACATTATAATCTATACAGGGTCATATAAATCTTACTATACCTGTATAATTTCTGTACGCTTGGCAGGAGAGGAATCCGGGGTGTGTGAGTGTGTATGTGTCCGCATCTTGGCAGGGGAGGGGGTGTTGGGAGGGGGTATAGCATGTGGGGTTTCCTGTATGGTGGGGGGAGGTGAACGAGATGGGGTACTGATGGGTGAAGATAAATGGGGGGCTGCTTGGTGTACGGGTGGTGACGGGGGAGGCGTTTGGGTGACATGGGGGTCTTGTGGGGGTATGGCAGGGGGTGATATAGGTGGGGTAGGGTGCTTATCTCCCCTGCCCCTCCCCTCCTCCTCCTCATGTGAAGGCTCGGGTGTGGGGACCCTGGATGAAGGAGTTTCTGAAGACTTCCGTTCATCAATCTGAAAAAAAAGTAAAAAATATATAAATACTGAATGCTCTATTATATATAATTTCTATCATGCTCTTTCTCCCATTTTTTCTTTTTCTTCCTCTCTTTTTTTCTCTCTACCTATCCATCTGTGTCAATCTCTATCTACTTGTGTATCTCAATCCATGCATCTGTCTCTCTCTCTCTCTCTATCAGTAAATCATTCTCTGTAAACTATCCTTCTCTCTTTATCATTATTTTTCCTTTTCCTCGTACTCACCTGCTTGGAGGAGTGTTGCTCTGAAGTAGTAGCAAAGGAGGAATATGTATAGTTTGATCTTCCTTCCTCCTCCTCCTCCTTTTCTTCTGCTTTCTCCTCTTCCCTTTCTTCTTCCTCCTCTGCCTTCTCCTCTTCCCTTTCTTCTTCCTCCTCTGTCTTCTCCTCTTTTATATCCTGTGTTGGGAGAATTTTGTTTAAATCACCTCAACAGATAAATAAATAAGGACACATATAAGTACATAAACAGGCAAGTTAATACAGTACATTTTGGCATTTAACTTCGTACTTCAATACTAGAGTACGTACTATTATTCTTTAACTAATGCCACGAGATTTTGGTCACCACAGCAAACCCTCGCATGTCTACACAGGGAAAGTTAGAACAATGACTAACAACATACTATTTAATTTAACTCCAGAGAATACATTGATACTCAAACATTGTATCAACATAACTTTACACACGATGCAAACAAACAAACTTTTCTAGCACAAATAAACAACAACTTTTAAACATCAGCAAAACTAAATAATACATCCTAAACACCTCAAAAACACACACACATAACAGACTAACCAACCTTTTCAGCAGCAGCCAAAGCATTCATTTTCCTTTGGACCAGATCTCTGACGACTGCCTCCACCACTGACACTATCTTCTGTAAACATGGCAATAATAATACAGTAATAAGAAATCAGTGCTCTTATGCCCTTGTGATGTACAACAAGAGACAGAGGGTGTAAGTAACTATGACTGAATCGGCAGATACAGAAATTATTTATGCTTATTGTTGCTGGTGAACTGGAGAGATATTCATTTCTTCAAACTGCTCCACAAAATACTTCCCCCCCATACATACAAACTATATCTTACCTTACGTCGCTCCTCTCTTGTCATTCCTGGTTGTGGTTGTAAGGAAGACTCAATACTGTCCATAACTCTCCACACTCTCCCTCTCATTTCGTCTTCAACTCTGTGAATATTATTGTATTTAGTATTTCTGCTTTTCTCTTCAAATGGATTATGTCAAATATTGTTAGTCAAATAATAAATTAGCAAAGATAAAACTGATAATAAGTAGCTGCCCAATAAATATTAATAATGATGATGATGATAATAATAGAAATGAATTAATAATTATTATAGTAATGAATAGAGAAACTTTACCCTTTCATGACAAACTCATATGAGAGTTTCCATATTGGCCACAACAATGTTTTACAGGATAGAAGTTATCTTGGTGCATTATGTTATCTATAATTTAATGAGACACATATCCCAGGGTCCTTCTAAGTAACATTTTGTGATGCCATCAAGTGTCAGTGGTTGTCAAATACTAAAAGCTCCAAATGGTCAGGTTCAAACTGATCTGGGCTGGGAAACCCTGATCAAATAAACCAATACTATATTTGGTAGTAGAATACTGTACTGAGAATATTGTGGTATTAACAATAACATGGTAGTGGTGTAATGGTACTGTAATGTAATGTGTACTGTACTGTATACAGTATTATAAAGTCATTTGTATTTGTACCACATCACTGTTAAACATCAAGGATATTCTTACCTATGATCTTTAAGTAATCTAATATACAGAGAGTCAATATCATAATCCTTACCTCTCTAATATTCTCCTCCTTAGATCATCTTGAGGTGACCTTTCCTCCATCTCTCTCCCCTCTTCCTCTTCCACATTCTCTCCACTTTCTCCTGCACCCATTTCTTTCTCACTTACTTCTCCATCATCACTTTCTTCTTCCCCATCATTTTCTCTTCTTTCTACATATCGGTGAGGCTGGTATGACTCGTTCCTTTCCTCCCCATCACCATCAGAATCACCATCCCTTCTCCTCTCACTATATTCCTGAAGTACACCACGATCATAGCCTCCAGGATGATCATATTCAGAATCCATTTGTTGCCTATCCTCATCATTTACCGGTTCACTGACTCGTCCCCTATCAATATCAACCCCTGCATCGTCGTTTTGACTCTCTCTCATCCGTGAATCCTTTTCATTACGTCTCTCTTTATGGGTAACGATGTAAAAATATTTAACGTTAGGTCCGTCTCCCCCTTCCTCGTTTACTTCATCTTCAGTGTGTTCGCCTCTCTGCTGGTTTTCTTCCCTCTCGCCGCTCTCCTCCTCATCTTCATCTGTTGGGTTGTGTGAGCTAGATTTATCCCTGGAGACTGAGGACTGGTCGCTCTTTTGTGATTTGCTGTTGTTGCTTGTGTAGGAATCACTTTCTTCGGCCTCCTCCTCTTCTTCCTCTTCCTCACTTTTATCACCATCTTCCATTCTCCTAATTTCAGTTCCTTGATCACTTTCTTGTCTCTCGTTTTCATCAGTCCTTTCCTCGTTGTCCTGTCTCTCAACTTCAGTCTCTCCTTGCCTTGGTTCTGTTTCGATTTTTACCCTGGCATTATCTTCTTTCCTCTCATTACTTTCCTTTCTCTCACCATCTCCTCCTAGTCTCCCAGTTTCTGTTCTTTCATCATCTCTCTCCATCTCAGTATCCCTTCTACCATCATCTCCTCTTCCCTCCATTTCTGTTCTCTCATCATCTCTCCTTCTCTTTATTTCCCTGTCTCGGGTACCTGAAATCTTGGCTCCAATTTGTCGTACTTCAGAATCATCAGCTTCAGAACTTCTCTCTCCTGAAGTCTGGCTGTTCTGAATCAACATCTCTCTCTTCCTGTTTGTACTTCTCTTCTTACTCCTCCTTCCACTACCCTTCCTCCTCCTCTTCACCTCTTCCTCCCGTGGAAACAGTGGAGCGATGGGAGTGGTTGGAGGGTGGACGGAATGGGTGGGGTGGAAGAAAAGTGGTGGTGGATGAAAGGACGGATACTGTGATGATGATGATGGTGGTTGTGGTGGATGAATATTTATGTATTTTGATGATGGATGATGGGATGGATAACTGTGTGTGTGGGTGTGGGTGTGGATGGTAGAGGCAGGGAGTCTACACGAGGCTGGACGAGATGGTAGAGGAAGCGGTGATGGCTGACGTGGAATAGAGTAGCCATCTTTTTTATGTTCCTCTTCAGTCTTCATTTGCTGTAGGGAAAAAATATATATTACGAAAGTCATTTATTGTTGGTAAATTGGAGGTCCACTGATTCCTCCAAACTATGCCAGGACACAGACTATAGTACGGTACTGTACATCACAAGAATACCAGTACTGTACAGTACAGGAACTGTTTTGTGACACAGTTTGAAGGAATCAATGTTTACATTACGATATCATCATATAATCAAATGAAAGAGCATAAAACACTTCATTAATATACTTTTATTTTTTTCTAGATTCTATTTTGGGTCAAATTAATACATAAATGGATACATATCTACAGAACTAATAAACACATTACCCTGGCACTTCTGACGGCTTGGTTGGCAAAGTGGTCAACACGACGAGAGATGATGTACTTGTCCTCATCAAATCTGTCAACACAACAACACAAACTTAGACAAACAACAAAAAAAATAGATATACTGTATAATGTTGAGAGAAGCTAAGGACAAATAGAGGCAATTTTAGGCAAAACTCACTGGCTCCAGCTTTGCCAACATGATTCAATAAGCCCAGATGAACAAATCCAAAAGAAATTGTACCGTACTGTAGTAATTAAGTGTAAAAAGAATGTACTGTACTGACAGGTTACAGAATAGGCTGGACACATACAGTCGCAGTCAATAATAAAATAATAATCATCCACTTATGGGTATCTCAAATAATTTACTGTCTAATGTTTTCACATTCACATATGATATTATTGTTTTAAGTAGTGCATAGCTGCTTGTGGGAAATTAAAAGATAGTAGCTAACCTATTCATTAGAAAGTTTATCATCTTAGGAACAGAGGGAAGCTGTCAAACTCTTAAGTGAGTTATATACCCCTATATGGATGATTATATTTGACTGCGACTGTCTGTACATGGACTCAAAAGGCTCAGTATAAGAGTAGAGGAGCTGTTTGTTTTGTATCATAGTTTGGAGGCATCTAATTCACCCACAACATAGGACTCACTGAACTTACGTGCCGGCTGCGAGGTCCCGTATCATCTGGTGAATACGTGAGGTTGGGGGAAGGTCCAAATCACCTTCCTCCAGCTCTCTCCTCACTCCCTCCATCCACCTTCCAGCCTCTTCTACACTTATCTCCACTCCACCCCTAGAGAGAGAGAGAGAGAGAGAGAGAGAGAGAGAGAGAGAGAGAGAGAGAGAGACAGAGAGATAATATTGGCATTCTGAGACGATACAATTGATATTATTATTATTATTATTATCATTATCTCGACACTCCATACGTGATTACAAATACTTGCATTATCATTATTATTATTATGGCGAAATGGAAGGCTATTAAATCCTCCAAAACATGCCAGGATACAAACTCCCTTAATATACACTAAAGACAGACACATGCTGTTGGTTTGTGGCACAGTTTGGATGAATCAGAAACCCAGACCAAGACCAATTAATTATATATGGGTCTATCACAATGGTATGCATGTATTTCATAAGTTTTAATGGGGTTCGGGAGTAGGGGGACAGGCTTGGGGGTGGGGGGGTGTATGGGGTGTGTGGGAATAGGGGGACAGACAGGCTTGGGGTGGGTAGAAAACCTGTCCCCTATTCCTGCACCCCCCTACACCCCCCCTATGCCTGTCACCCTATTCCTGTACCCCCATAACACCCCCCCCCAAGCCTGACCCTCTACTCCTGCACCCCCCTGCACCCCCCCAAGCCTGTCCCCTATTCCCGCACCCCCATAACCCCCCCAAGCCTGTCCCCTACTCCCACACACCCCAAGCCTGTACCCCTATTCCTACACCCCCTTAAATTGGCCACATGACGAAGGAAAATAAATAAATAGGCTCCTGTGTATACCTAGTTAGTTAAGGGGAAATTATTATTATTATCATTATTATTATTATTATTATTATTATTATTATTATTATTATTATTATTATTATTGTCTTGTTGGTGAATAAGAAGGTCCCTGATTTCTCTAAAGTCTAAACAATGACACAAAACACATCCCCTATTCATACCACTATCTATCTATCTATCTATCTGCCTACCTACAGTACTTACCTTTGTGTTGAGGAGTATTGAGATGAGATACTTGAAGGTTTGGTTTGGTCTCCTTCTGATGATGTCCATGTTGAGGCCTGTGGGTGTGGCTGTGGCTGTGGGCGTGGGTGTGGGCGTGGGTGTGAATCTGGGTGTGGGCGTGGCTTTGGGCGTGTGTGTGGGTGTGTATGTTGTTCTAAATGTGGGTGTAGGTATGGTTTTGGGTGTGGTGGGTGTGAATTTGTTCGTGGGCGTGGGTGTGGTTCTGGGTGTGGGCGTGAATCTGTTCGTGGACGTGGGTGTGGTTCTGGTTCTGGGTGTGGGCGTGAGAGTGGTTCTGTATGTGGTGGTTGAAGGGGCGGACTTGAATGTGGGCGTGGGCGTGTGGGTGGTGGGTGGACAGAGGGTTGTTGTTGTGGGCGTGGTGGTGGGCGTGTGGGTGGAGGGTGTGTGGGTGGTGGGTGGACGGAGGGTTGTTGTTGTTGTGGGCGTGATGTGGGCGGTGGACGACGGGTGTGATGAGACTCTGCCATCCTAACCTGCCAGAAGGAAATAAAAATATAAATATTCCCTTTTTATTTATTTATATACATGACAAACTGTAGTATACAGTATATATAAATAAATAATACAAAATTAATACGAATATAACTGGGACTTGTTGATAATTATTTGTTCTGTTTACCAAATTAAGAGTAGATTGTTTTTTTGTTTTTATTTTTGCTTTGTTTTTCACTTTTCACGGCAACTCACGGTGTTATTATTTGGTAACTTAGTGTAATGAAACAATAACCTCATTTAATTATATATACAGTACAAGGAGGTAAAAGGCTTTATTTATTATTATTCCAAACATAAATTGAACTGTAGATTGTGCCTATATACGTACTCTGTTCAAAATTGATGTTGATAGATAGATAGATATAAATAGATAGATAAATATAAATAGAGATAGATAGAAATATAGAAATAGAGATAGATAGATAGATAGAAATACATAGATAGATATAAATAGATAGATAGATAGATGGATATAAATAGAGATAAATAGATATAAATAGAGACAGATAGATAGAAATAGATAGATAGAGACCAGTAGAACAACACAAATTTTGAACCGAGTATATCTACTACTACTACTTCTAATAATAATAATAATAATAGGAGGGGGGGGGATCAGTATATTTTCCCCTATTACATAATATATACAAACATTCCTATGCCTTTGTAATCTGAGTTGTATTATTATTATTATGTAACACAAAATAATACAGTTGTACATACATACATGACCCACATATTTCACATCCCTCCTCTTTCCTCCCTCTCCCCCTACTCTCCTCTCTCCCCTTCCTCTCCTCTCCCCTCTCTCCCCTCCCTCTCTCTTCTCTGCCTCCCCCTCCCTCTCCTCTCTCTCCCTCCCCTTCCTTCCTTCCTTCCTCTTTCACACAATATCATGACCTCTCTCTTCCCCTTTCCCTTTCTCTCTCACGGAAACGTTCACTTTCAGTTTTGTTAATATTATAGTATAGTGTGTTGTAGAGGTGAATGGTAGTGAGTTGACTACTACTACTACTACAAGGATACCACTACTACTACTGCTTGTACTACTGTTTTAACTATTACTACTACCATTCCCTCTCTCTCTCAACAAAAATGATAGACCGTGGTGTAATAATAATGATGGTGATGGTGATGATGATGGTGGAAGGAAGAGATGTGACAAGAACAGATGTGCTAAAAACCGATGTGGGAAGAGCAGATGTGGAGAAGAAAATATATGTGCAAGAGACAGATGTGCAAAAAGTAGACGAGAAAATAAAATCAGGTGTGCAGGAAACAACAGGTGTGAAACAAGAAACAACAGGTGTGGAAGTGACAGGTGTGGAAGAAGAAACAACAGGTGTGGAACAAGAAACAACAGGTGTGGAAGTGACAGGTGTGGAAGAAGAAACAACAGGTGTGGAAGAAGAAACAACAGGTGTGGATAAACAAGAATTAAACAACCCTACAACGATAAACAGTTTGAGAGAGAGATTACCTGTGAAGGGAAATAAGAAAGTGAAAGTAATTAGAGGAACAAGAGAAATGAAAGAAGGGAAAAAGAAAAGGAAGAGGAAAGTAATAAGGAAGTCAGTATTTACACATGGAAAAAATATGACAACAGGAGGAAAAGGAGAAGGAGAAGGAGGAGAAAAGGGAGAAGGAGAAGGAGGAGGAAGAAGAGGAGAAAACGTCAAGATAATCAGAATATTTTTAAGAGGACATAACGATACCAATAACAACAATTTAACAAGAGGAATTAAGGAGTGGAAAAGGATACCAAGAAGAAAAGTGTCTATCTCAGGTAATGCCACGAGAGTAAGAGCAAATAGCAAGATAATGAGACTGAATTCAAGAGGCACCGGTACAAAATTTAATAATGCAACTTTTATAGGGACAGGATTAAGAAAAATGAAAAAGGGGAAGAAGAAGAAGAGGAAAGTAATAAAAATGATACAAGCACCAAGGAATAATAGGACAACAACAACAACAACAACATCAACAACAAGAGGAAAGAGAGTACAAATGCTTCCAAGAGGACTCAATGCTACTGACAAGAGGAAAAGAGCAAGAAAAATTATAAAGAAGAGGAAAATGATGACTTCAGCATTACCCAGACAAGACAACAACAACAACAACAACAACGATGACAACAATTACTACTACTATTACTACTATGATGATGATGATGGTTTGTATAAGTAAAAAAAAAAAAAATAATATAAACAAAATAAATAAATATAAACACCATAAAAACATATAAAAAAAAAGCATACATAAAATAACATACATATTCATGAAGATTATTTTTTATTATAAACTTCTCGTTCCAATTTCTGACTAAAAAAAAAGTTATGCTAAATAAACTAAATTAACTAAACTAAACTAAACTATGTATTATACTTTCTCCTTGCACCACCAGATGTCTCCACTACAGATGCCCAGAATGGAGGTGAAGGAGAGGCAGAATATTACGAAGACTACGAAGATTATTATTATGAAGACACGGATTCGGATACGGATTATGAAAGTTCGGATACGGATTACGAAAGTTCGGATACGGATTCAGATAGTACGGATACGGATTCAGATAGTACGGATTCGGATAGTTCGGATACGGCTGATGAAAGTACGGATACGGATTCGGATAGTACGGATACCGGTGATGAAGGTTCGTATGATTTAGGAGCCCAGGAGGATGGTGACGGTGAGGGAGATTATGAGGAATATTACACGGATGAATATGATGACGGTACGGATGATGGTACGGATGATTACGGAGAAGGTACGGATGATGAATATACGGATGATTACGGAGAGGGTACGGACGATTACGGAGAGGATACGGATGATGAATATACGGATGATTACGGAGAGGATACGGATGAAGAAGGAAGTACGGATGAAGGAGAAGGAAATACGGATGAAGGAGAAGGAAATACGGATGAAGAAGGAGGAAATACGGATGAAGGAGAAGGAAATACGGATGAAGAAACGGATGATTCAGATACTACAGAGAACCAAGATGGAGGAAGTGAAGGAGCAGGGGACTATGATGAAGAATATTATAATGAAGATATTACTACTACTACTACTGATATACCTACTACTACTACTACTGATACATTACCTACTACTACTACTTTACTACCACCCACTACCACTACCATAACGACTGATCCTCCTACAACCACTGAACCATTCATTACTACATTCATTCCTGGTAAAGTATAATTATAGTCTCTCTCTCTCTCTCTCTCTCTCTCTCTCTCTCTCTCTCTCTCTCTCTTATATTCAAACATAATTATATATACAGTGTGGGTTGATTGTGTTTGAAGACTTTATCTGTATTTTGCAACTACAACAACTACTACTTATAATCCCTTAATTAATATCCCTTCAATTACTTTACAGACACTACCACTACTACTACCACTACCACCACTACCACAACCACGCGACCATCTACCACTACTACTACCACTACCCCCACTACTACCATGAGTACTACCACACTAGGCAGCTACTTTATAGGAAACCAATGGTACTGGAGGAGACGAACACCCACAACCACACCTACAACCACAACCACAACCACAACACAACCACAACCCACAGGCAACAGTTTTGGAATTTTCGGTGACAGTGTTGGAGAGAATGGTAATAATAATGGTTTTGGACAGTTCAATGGTGGTTTTGGACAGAATGGTAATAATGGTTTTGGACAGAATGGTAATAATGGTGGTTTTGGACAGACTATTAATGGTTTTGGACAGTTTGCTAGTAGTAATGGTGGTAGTGGACAGAATGGTAATGGTGGTAGTGGACAGAATGGTAATGGTGGTTTTGGACAAGTTAATATCAATGATTTTGGACGAACAAGGAAAAACTTCGGTCCAAACAACAACAATGACAACTTCACACAAACTAACTTCACAAAGTCAAACACCTACAATTTCGGACAACATTATATAAACAACAACAACAACGAGAATATAAAACGCTTCGAACCAAATTTAAGCAACTTCGGACAAAATAACAACACCTTCGGACAAAGTTATATCAACAACAAACAAAATACTAACAACTTCGGACAAAATTACAACCACTTCGGTCAAAATCACAACAACTTCGGACAAAATGATAACAACTTCGGACAAAATCACAACAACAACCAAAATGATAACAACTTCGGACAAAATCACAACAACAACAACCCGAGAAGCAGTGGAAGAGGTCAAGGTCAAGTGGAAAAGGTCACGGAAAAGACAACAGGTCATCGATGGGTCTGGGGATGAGGTGACGTCACTGCCTCGGTAAATAGGTCACTTCTTTGGAAATTAGGTCACTGCTTTGGAAAATAGGTCACTGCTTTGGAAAATAGGTCACTGCTTTGGAAAATAGGTCACTGCTTTGGAAATTATGTCACAGCCTTAAAAATTTTGTCACTGCTTTGGAAATTATATCACTGCCTTGAAAAATATGTCACTATCATGGAGGTATAATCTAAGAGGAGGCGGCATGACGTCACAGAGGTGAAGCCAGTTTTCTATTGGTCGGCTGTCCTCCCTACCCCCCATTGACTCAAAACATTGGACAGCTGATCATGTCGGACCATCAATTTCACCAACATTCTTTGCCATTTTTTAAGATAATGCTGGCGTGTTTAGCATATGGGTGTACCTAGAGAGACAGGAGTCTTTCTACTACATTTCATATGTATGTTAAGAAAGTCATATAGAAAAATATACGACAGAAATTGACAAATCAACGAAGTGAATTTCATCACCTGCCTCGCACACCGCGACACGTACCCATGTCCTGTAGAATATTAATACTGTACACATAAAAACTGTAATGCCAAGGCTATTATAGTGTTGTGATATTAACTATTAATGTATAACCTGACGTATATATAACATTGACAGGGTTATAAAAGATAAACTGGCTCCATGGGGGGACCTATTTGTGCCTAAGTTAGGGCTGGCCTGAAGGATAACTCGAGTGTTGAGAGATTGTATTATGAATGTTTTAGCATATTTCATAATGTTTTAAAGATATTTAATTTATTATTGTGTTTACTATGTAGACTATTTGGTTGTTGAGAATTTAGGTGTAAGTTGAAAAACCGTAGTCTAAGTTAAGCCAATGTGCGGAAAGAGTTTTTATAATTGTGAAATTACTGCCTGGGACTGATGAGTAAAATTAATGTTTCTGTGTAAATCAGAGTGAACTGAAACTGAGTAAGTGATGACACACTTTATGCAGTAACATGCAGCCATCATGGTAAGATTCCATGTGGCTTATAAATGGTAAAATGTGTTTGATACAAGACAACACACCTGAGTGTCAACTCAATTACATGAGTTCTGCTGGGTGTTACACTACACATCACATATCTCCAGTAGGCCTACCATATACACATCTTCACATGTTCAGTACACTATACACTTCTTCACTATACACACATCTCCATTACCTTAATTATACACATCATCACTACCCTATACATATTTTCACTACATTATACACATCTTCACTACACTATGTAGGCTACATTTTCACTGCAGATCACACATCTTCACAGCACATACACACATCTTCACTTCACTATACACATCTTCACTTCACTATACACATCTTACTGTATAATTATAATCTTATTTATATACTATTCATAAAGAGTGACACAAGGCCTTCCACAGTCTCATACTAGAAATCTTTTTATAATTAATACCCACACATGAAGCTGGTAGGTCTATGGTTCGTTACTTGTGAGGTGGCTATAACGAAAGGAAATTTAAGTGAAAAAAGATGTTGTTTGTTGACAGGCAGACAGTAAAATATTATTACTACCTGCTTGTCAACAAACTATAACTTTTGCTCACTTTCCTTCCTGTTGTAGGTATCTCGCAAGTAGCGAGGCGTACCAGATTCACGTGTGGTCAACTGTACTTGTTATTTCTCTGTAACGTTATAATACGGTCTGTGGGTTGGTGTGTAAGCTATCACCTTCTCTTTTACTATACTTTTTGCATAAAATAAAC
>JAWZYT010002097.1:0-2500 GCA_034508575.1 Petrolisthes manimaculis | reverse complement strand
TTTGTGACTCTTCTACTCTATTTATTACTTCCTCTTACTTCTCTCCCTCCCACTTATTCCTTCTCTTTCTCCTCTCTTCCTCCCTACGTTTCCATCACTTTTCTTCTTTTTACTCCTCCTTCATCCTTAACCTAATCCCTTCATTTCACCAAACACACACACACACACACGAGAGAGAGAGAGAGAGAGAGGAGAGAGAGAGAGAGAGAGAGAGAGAGAGAGAGAGAGAGAGAGAGAGAGAGAGAGAAAGAAAGAAAGAGAGAGAGAGAGAGAATCATTATAAAGTCAGGGAAATTATATAACCTTTGTACCTTTGCATAAGATTTCTCTTTACCTTTTCTACATCAATATAATTATTATCATGTTTCCTGTATTAAAGATGGAGTATATTTTGGTGAAGTGACTGATGATGTCTATAGGTCCCTTCAATACACACACACACACACACAGCAAGATGATAAAGATAGTAAACTGTATTAAAGGAGGAAATTCGGTGTTGGTAAATTTGGAGCAACTGAATCTTCCAAACTATTTCAAGCAACAGAAACACCATTATTATTATTATTATTATTATTATTATTATTATTATTATTATTATTATTATCATTATTATTATAATTATTATTATTATCATTATTATTATTATCATTATTATTATTATTATTATTATTATTATCATTATTATTATCATTATTATTAAAAAAAATTTATTATTATTATTATTATTATTATTATTATTATCATTATTATTATCTTTATTATCATTATTTTTTTATTATTATTATTATTATTATTATTATTATTATTATTATTATTATTATCATTATTATTATTATTATTATATTATTATTATTATTATTAGTCTTACAACACCTTCCATTGAAACACCATTTGTGAAAAATTGATGTCAAGTTTTGGTTGTTGATGTCTGTAATATTTGTTGTTAATTAGGGGGGTGCGGGGGTAGGGGGACAGGCTTGGGGGAGGGGGGGACTGAGGGTATGTGTGTGGAAATATGGGGACAGAATTGGGGTGCATGGGTAGAAAGCCTGTCCCCTATTCCTGCACCCCCCCCTAAACCCCCCTCCCCCAAGCCTGTCCCCCTACTCCGTACCCGTGACCAATGATACACCATTCTCACCGCTGTAGTCCCGGGAATGTCATCGGTCTAATTTTATTTGGTGGATATGTGTTTCTTGAATTATCAGCTTAATGCAGGCAGGCCACGCTTGCATGCCCAGTTTAGGAATGAATTCAAACCACAAAATGTTGAACATCTAAATATAATACTAAATCTAAGGACAGTGAAACAAAAATTAAATGACCAATGGGGGGATTCGATCCCAGTACCCCTGCAGCCCAATTTGCCACTCGGACCTTGCTATTTAATCGTGGCTGTTACAATGCCACCTTCTGCTGTACTTGTGCATTGTAAAGTTGGCATGGTTTCTCTGGGGGACCAACAACCACACCGGATAATGGACTCCTCCCACCCTCCTAATAAGTTCACATAAAAATAATTAGAGGAAATTTACTGGACAAAACCACATGTATGATATTCACCCGGACAACGTGGGGTATCGCTGCTAATATAGTTGGTTATAAACGAAACATACTTGGTCACTTTAATAAACAAAATAATAATTTCAATGAATATGTTAATATCACTTCACAACCACAAAGGCAAAATGCTTGTATAGCCTATAGTAACAATGTGTATATTAAGCTACTAGTGTATTATAACATGATAACAACACTATGAACAATGGTTATAGGAGTCACGTTTAATGAATGAATGAATGAATGAATGAGGAAGACAAAGTTGGTTGGTTAGGTGGATTGGTTGGTTGGTGGTTTGATTGGTTTGTTGTTGATTGGTTGGTTGGTTGATTGGTGGTTTGGTTGGTTGGTTGCCAAGGTATAGTCAGTGAGAATAGGTACACACACACACAATACACACACACACACACATACACACACACACAGACGTCACTTAAATTATAGTATAGGATTTGACTTTTATCTTCCTTCAATTCTTATCATAATTATCTGGTTGTATGTTTTTCTGTTTTCATTCATACATCCATCCTTCCTTATTTACTTTCATTTATTTATCTTGTTTCTTTTCTCCTCCTCCCTTTCTCTTCCTATATAAATTGGAAAGGAAAGATGGAGTAGTGATGGAGCAGTGAGTGAGGGAGGGAGAGGGAGAGGTGGTGGTGGAGGAAGGGAGTAGAGAGAGAGAGAGAGTGAAAGAGCTTTACCAAACCATTTCCTTGCTCTACCACCTTTAAATCTCTCTCTCTCTCTCTCTCTCTCTCTCTCTCTCTGTGCCATTCCCTTCCACCCCAAACTACACTCCCTCCCTCCTTCCCTCTTCCCTTTCCCCACTTCTCTTCTCTCTCTCTCTCTCTCTCTCCCTCTCTCTCTCTCTCTCCTCTGCTGGGAAATCAACAGGTATAAACAAAAGATAGAGAGGGAATCGACCTGTCTCTCTTTT
>JAWZYT010002096.1:0-117160 GCA_034508575.1 Petrolisthes manimaculis | reverse complement strand
CAATTGGTTTCATCTCTCTCTCTCTCTCTGCTCTCTCTCTCTCTCTCTCTCTCTCTCTCTCTTTCAGATCAGATCACCCCGTGTGTACCGTAAGGTCTGTTGTGGTCTGTGATTCTATGTAACTCTCTTATTATGATTGCAGGTGTAGCCTATCTGTTCTCCATTTTTCTCTCTCTCTCCCTCTCTCTCTCTCTCTCTCTCTCTCTCTCTCTCTCTCTCTCTCTCTCTCTCTCTCTCTCTCTCGCTCTCTCTCTCTCTCTCTTATCACTGAATGGAGGTGAGGGGACTGAGTGAAGAAAAGAGGATTACAAAGGGAGACAGTCAGATAAGCCGCCAACCAACCCAACACAACCCAACACAAACCAAACACGTCACTCACTTCTTTCCTTCGATCACAAAACAATGAATGCTACTCGTGTTTCCCTCACCACCACAACAACAACAATTCCAACAACAATCATTCATCTCTCTATCTCTCTCCTCAGTTCCATTTTATTTCATCTCTCCTCTCTCTCTCTCTCTCAACAACAACATCAACAACAACACAACACAAGATATGTACACCATATGAAAGCTATCTGTGAAGTCTTACCTTGAACCACCTGCCCTCGCTATTTATACAATACAAGTTCCCGCCAAAAAGTGACGTTAAATAATTCCTCCTCTCCCATTGGCAGAGGGGTAAAGTTGTGATTGGTTGAAGCTTAAACTATAGGGGATAATCTGCCTAACCATTCTTGGTTCCTGGCTGGGTAGTTTGCTGCAAATGACCCAACGAGTCTAGTACAGTTGTGAGGGTCGTAACAACACACACACACACACACACACACACACACACACACACACACACACACACACACACACACAAGAAAACTTCAATAAGGCCTCCGAGACGCTAAGCAAAAAAAAAAAAAAAAAAAAAAAAATAGTGTTGTGGGGCTGCGAGGTAGGATCTGAGGAATTGGGGAAGATATTCTACCAACAAGCGACCACACTCTTTCCACCCACCCAGCACGGCCCTCTCTATTTTTTTATCCTCCTTCCTCAACCAACGAAAGAAAGAAAAGAAAGGAAACATATAACGTAGAGAGAACAATAACCGCTTTCTTAAACATATTTGGCATCTGAATGTAAACAATGAGGTGGTGTATTGTGTTGTATTTTCCGTATACTAAATCTTGTGTTGTATATTCCTGTACTGAATTTTGTGATGTATTTTCCTGTACTAAATTTTGTGTTGTATTTTCCGGTACTGAATTTTGTGATGTATTTTCCTGTACTAAATTTTGTGTTGTATTTTCCGGTACTGAATTTTGTGTTGTATTTTCCAGTACATACAAAATAATATGTAAAATGTCACGCACTAACTATTAAGTAGGCAAACAATAACATTAATTAACATACAAAATAAATAATAACATAATAACATAATAAATACAAAACTTTTCTGGTGTACGTTGAACAGTATAATTATCCAAAGTTTACGTACCATATATTCAGTTTTGAAGAAATAAGACACATTTTACCATTGTTGAGAAGGATCATAATAATAATAATATGGTGTAATATAGGAGTATTGGTATACATAGAACTTATAAGCACTGCATGTGTACATTTTTTTAGCCTTCTATAAACAAGACAACATGAACTGAGAAACGAGAAAGAGGGAGGGAGGGAGAAAGAGGGAGGGAGGGAGGGAGAAGGAGAGAGAAAGAGGGAGGGAGGGAGAAAGGGATTGATTGTCAGATGGGAATGACAGAAGGGAGGCTGAAAAACAAAAACAAATGATACATAAAGGAATGGAATGGATTGGAATGTGTGGTATGAAAAGCAGGAAGAGATAGAAGCTAGAGTGGAGAAGAATAGAAATGGGGGAGAATGATAGAAAAATGCCAGCACACAGAAAATACCACTAAAGAGGATGAGAGAAGGGAAACGGAGGACTGAAAGAGAGAGAGAGGGGAACTAGATGAAAGGGAGGAGGTGGGAAGTATAAAAGCGAAAAGGATAAATAAGAAATGACAACTATAAAGAGAGTTTGGGAAAGTAAAAGTGGGGATCAATGGTTGGAGGTTTGAAGGGGGATCTCTGACACACACACACACACACACACACACACACACACACACACACACTACACACACACACACACACACACACACACACACACCTATCCTACCTCTACTTGTACACTCATACACATAAACTGTATATTTATTGTCTGTCTCTGCCTATACACACACACACACACACACACACACACACACACACACACACACACACCTATCCTACCTCTACTTGTACACTCATACACATATACTGTATATTTATTGTCTGTCTCTGCCTATATACATACACCACACACACACACACACACACACACACACACACAGAAAACATTATAATCCTACCTTGATATTTCCACACACCCTATTTCAACACAACATATCCTGAGCAACGTCTGTACTCTCTCTCTCTCTTTCTCTCTCGCTCAGCACACACACACATACAGAGAGAGAGAGAGAGAGAGAGAGAGAGAGAGAGAGAGAGAGAGAGAGAGAGAGAGCAGACCTAGCCTCCAGCCATAACCAATATTTTCTACAAGTATCTAAGAAACCTTGGTGCTCTCTCTCACTCTCTCTCTCTCTCTCTCTCTCCTCTTCTCTCTCTCTCTCTCTCTCTCTCTCTCTCCTTTACACTTTACTTTTCGAATCTTGCTTTTACTTTATATCACGTCGACATCTGAATCTTTCTATCTATCTATCTATCTATGTAAGTCTCACCACATCCATCCCTCTTTCGGATTTTCACTCGCTCAATAAACTATATGGAAAATGTATATCAACTTTCACTACCTAACTCAAACTCCAATCTCTCTCTCTCTCTCTCTCTCTCTCTCTCTCTCTCTCTCTCTCTCTTCTCTCTCATCTCTCTCTCTCTCTCTCTCTTCATCTATGTTCTTCAAGCCTTACTACATGTTTCTTCCCCCTTTTTTTCCTTTCCCTTTCCTTTCCATTTCCTCACAGTGTTATTATCCCTCTCCTCTTCCCCCTCTACATATAAATTTACTATACGCTATACACCACCATCTTTCCTTTCCCTTCCCTTTCCCTTTGCTCTTCCCCCCACGTCCCATGCATCCTTCTCTTCTCTTCTCTTCTCCTCTCTTGCCTTGCCTTCCCTGCTGTCACTCTGGTTATATTTTGTCAGCGTCGCATTGCAGAGTTGGGTAATAATAATGACAGCAACCCGAGCTTACAACATTACATTTAGCTGTTATTCGCTGTATGTATGTATGTAGAACGTGTATGCCAATGCAGTATATACAGTAGTTACGTCATTAGAGTGTATTGTTGTATAATTATATCTCCGAGATTAAGAGCACTCGTGGTACCATATTTTTTTTATTTTTTGTCACCGATTTGAAGGGTTGGTTGTGGTTGTTGTTTGTTGTTGTTTGTGGTTGTTTGTTGCTTATTGTTGTCCGTTGTTGTTGTATTTGTTTGTTTGGTTGTTGTATTAGTTTGTTTTTGTTGTTGTTGTTTGTTTGTTGTTGTTATTGTCGTGTTGAATGGTGGTGTGGTGGTGGTTGTTGTTGTTGTATTGTTTGTTGTTGTTGTTGTTGTGGTGCGGGGTTCGATCAAAACGTCTGAACACGCACGCTTCCACACTGAACGCTAATGGTGAGTATAGTAGAGCGTTTATAATATTATACGTGTTATCAAAAGGCTTCATTTATAATATGTTTGCCCGTGTAAAGATTGAGCCGCCACGCACCGTCACGTCACCAAACACCAAACACCAAATAAACACCATAATAATAATAATAAAAAAAATTATATACTGGCTCCATGGCGGTGAAAATAACAAAACAAAAACAAAAAAGTGACCAGGCAAACATTGTGTCTATTGTGCCCACATAAATCAACAGAGTATACATACCACATTTGTAAACCTCCCCCCCCCCCCATCTCTCCCTCACGTCCTCCCCTCCCTCCCTCCCTCCCTCCCATACCACACTATCATTCATCCTACTCCACCACGCTTGGTAACACTGCCCTATGTGTGTGTGTGTGAGAGAGAGAGAGAGAGAGAGAGAGAGAGAGAGAGAGAGATGAGAGAGAGAGAGAGAGAAAGAGAAAGAGAGAGAGAGATAGAGAGAGAGTGTGTGTGTGTGTGTGTAAAGTGTGTTTGTGTGTGTGTGTGAGAGAGAGAGAAAGAGAGAGTATGTGTATGTGTGTGTGAAGTGTGTGTGAAATATCTGTGTGTATGTGTGTGTGTGAAGTGTGTGTGAAATATCTGTGTGTATGTGTGCGTGTGTGTTGCGACTGTATTTCAGATATATATAATAGCCTAGTCAGTGAAGAGAATAGGGGAGGGAGGGAAGGGGGTGGGGAGTGGGTGTGTGTGTTATTATATAAACAACTAAACTAACTAACTTTACATTGAAGCAACATCCGACCGACAACAGTAAAGAATAATAATGACTTCCTAAGCCTAAGTGTGTATCAATGCGCTTCCAATAACTACAAAGAGATTGGAGTAGAGAGCAATTCACATGCAGGTGCTTCATGCTGCTTCTGCTGCTGCTGCCGCCGAGGGTAATTGAGTTTAGCGCTACAAACGAGACCACAGAAGAGATAATTATTGAGAAGAGATAAATAGAAGCAGTTATAAATGTATGGTTCTATTTCCTGTCAAAATTATATACTTTGGAAAAGTGAAGGTGCTCCTATGTATGTATGTATGTATGCATGCATGCATGTATGTACAGTATATAAGTATGTATGTAAATATGTATGTATGTACAGTACAGTATATAAGTATGCATGTAAGTATGTAAGTATGTATAGTATATATGTACAGTATATATGAATATATATATATATATATATATATATATATATATATATATATATATATATATATATATATATATATATATATATATATATATATATATATATATGTATGTATGTATGTATGTATGTATGTACAGTAACCTCTTCTTGTCTCCTGCCTGCCCCTATTCCTTCTCTCCATCCCCCACGACTCTCTTTCTAAATCATTATAACTTGCCTATCCACCCACCACCTCATAACTATTCATCCCCGGGGCAGACTTTGGCTACCACCAGTGTCGGCAGAAGAGGGGAAAAAGAAAAGTAGGATCGTCGGAACTTATAAGGAAAAAAAAGAAGAGAGAGAGAGAGAGAGAGAGAGAGAGAGAGAGGGTGGTTTTGGGGTAGCTTTTATAGTGTGGTATGTATTTGTGTGTGCGTGTGTGTGTGTGTGTGTGTGTGTGTGTGTGTGTGTGTGTGTGTGTGTGTGTGTGTGTGTGTGTGTATGTATGTGTGTGTGTGTGTGTGTGTGTGTACGTGTATGTGTCTGTATGTGAGTTTATATATATATATATATATGTGTGTGTGTGTGTGTAAGCTGTTATATAGAAGGGGGTGTTGTGTGGATGGATGGAGGTGTGTGTGTATGGATGTATGTATGTGTGTATGTGTGTGTAAACTGTGGATGGTGTGTGTGTTTGTGTGTGTGTGTGTAAGGAGGTGAAGTGAAGTCAGGCAGGTAATTAAACTGGTCCACTCCTCTCTGGCAACTTCTCATTTCAAGGTCTTAATTTCCTCACACTAGCTCTCTCTTTCTCTCTATCGCTCTTTCTCTCTATCCCTCTTTCTCTCTATCCCTCTCTCTCTCTCTATCCCTCTCTCTCTCTATCCCATCTTGCTCTATCATCAAAACTTGTGTGTGTGTTATTCCAATTATTGTGTTGTGTTTTGCTTCGACTGACTTCAATAAATGCAACTAAACTCATGCATTCCTCTTCTCTTTTATATATACTTGCTTCCTTGTATTTGAAGCTCACCTGGATATATATTTAGTGCTTGTGACTATACATGTTGTCATCCATAGTTATACCCTTCCCACACCCTCACCCCAACACCCCAACACATATATAGCTACCCTTCCCAAACCCTCACCCCAACACCCCAACCATCCAACCAACACCCCAACACATATATAGCTACCCTTCCCACCCCAACACCCCAACACCTATAGCTACCCTTCCTAAACCAATACCCCAACACCCCAACCAACACCCCAACACATATATAGCTACCCTTCCCACACCCTCACCCCAACACCCCAACACCCACACCCCAACAACCACTACCCAACACCACCACCAGGTATTGACCAAGATTCCGATACAGCACATGTCTGCCCGATAACCAGAAGGACCCCACCACTATCAGTCTATCTCACTCACCACTATTATACCTACCTCTCTCTCTCTCTCTCTCTCTCTCTCTCTCTCTCTCTCTCTCTCTGTCTGTCTGTCTCTGGTTGTGTGTATATACGGTTCTCTCTATTCTTCACTTTCACACACACACACACACACACACACACACACACACACACACACACTCTCTCTCTTTCTCTCTATCCTTCACTTTCACACACACACACACTCTCTCTCTCTCTGGTTGTGTGTGTATGTGGTTCTCTCTATCCTTCACTTTCACTCTCTCTCTCTCTCTCTCTCTCTCTCTCTCTCTCTCTCTCTCTCTCTCTCTCTCTCTCTCTCTCTCTCTCTCTATTTCTTGGTTTCACAATGCCTAACCATCTTGTGAAGTTTGTTTGCCTTAGTTATCTCATTCACAACAAACGAATATGAGTGTTTGAGGAAGGTATATATAGGCTAACAAGAACGCTTTCAAACACAGCACAAACTTCCACCCACCTCATTCAAATCTATAGGAAATGGTACGACGTTTTAATCCTCATTACATTCGCTTTGAGATTAAAAAAAGAAACCCTGGAATCAGATCTGGAACTGTTTCAAAATTCAGTAACATGTCAGCCACGAAACCAGCCATTCAGGTTTTTTTTTTTTTTTTTTTTTTTTTTGTAAAGATCCACCACACATACCTTTTTGTATTATCCTGCTAATAAAAAATATATACTTCAATCAAACATATATACAAATTAATTAACCGAACCAACAGCATTGCCTTATGGCTGAAGTAATTATGGGTTAAACATTAGATGAGGGGAGCTAATTAATACATTTATGGCCGGTGAATAATGCATTATAGTTATTAATTAAGTTAAAATAGTAAAGTTTATCTTACCTTTATACCCCTGATGACTGTACACTGTGCCAACCCAAACCCTATAGTTATTTAATTAAGTTAAAATAGTAAAGTTTATGTTACCTTTTACCCCTGACTGTACACTGTGGTAGCCCAAACCCTATAGTTATTAATTAAGTTAAAATAGTAAAGTTTATGTTACCTTTTACCCCTGATGACTGTACACTGTGCCATGCCAAACCCTTCAACACTGTGAGGGGATCATATACTATACAACATCATCCCAATGTTCATCAACTTTGCTTACTTACTCGTTAGTCAGTCAGTCAGCCAGCCAGCCAGCCAGACCGGAGCTCTAATTGGTCATTAACCCGGATCTGGGGTTGGGATTAGCGTTTTCTTCTGTACTGGCAATGGTAGTCAGTCCTCAGTCCTCCCATCACCTGCAGTGGGTCAGTTCAAGTTCTATTATTGTTCTGTTATTCGTTTCCTCAGTATTTGCAGGGAACAATAGTCGATCAGCATGCCAAATGAATATGCAGATATTGGACACTCATGCAATGGTACCGTATACACATGTCACAATTATAATTATAAAGGTTACCCAACGTCAATATGAATGTACCAGTTACCTATACAGTATATCTACATCATTGACATTATATTACACATTGTTTTGATAAGAATGAGGATGAAGACAGTGTGCATGGGTTGGTAATATCCGAGGACTTCATTTGGCGTTTCTTGTGACGTTTTAGTTTGAATCAATTTACGGATAAACAAATGTGGTATATATTGGACTGCTGTGTATTCCCTCCCACCACCACCACCACCAAGCCCATGATACACACCCAACCCAATACACCCCCGGCTACACACAATAATCTGGACTTCAATTATCCGATCTTTTGACAACTTTACCAATGGTTTAGCGGGTGATTCATTGGTTCGTCACGCACGCACGCACACACTCTGCCTGTCTGCCTCAAACTGGTACCGTACCTCTATAAAAAAGTGTACTGGTCTGTTCAACAAGCCAAAGGTTATCGACAATTGTTTTGCTTTTTTCTTCTTCCAACGAGTTATAACCAATATTACAAGGCATAGGCTATTCAGATTTATTATTATCGACTGCCTGCCCGTCAGTTAGTTTGGTGAATAATGCGACCCCCAACTTCTCGTATATCCATTGTCAGGCAAGTGGACTATATTTGGTTCATGTCTGTTTGTTTGTTTGTCTGTCTGTCTGTCTGTCTGTGATCGAACCAATTTATTCATGGACTGCGTTGTTGTTGTTGTTGTTGGGTGTTGCCAGAGTTGGTACACCATGATGTTTTTTGCAAGAGTATCGCCAGGGTTGAGTTAAGGACCCTGCATGTGATCGTGTATGAAAATTGGGAGGCTACTGATTCCTCCTGACCATGCCACAAAACAAGCACCTTCCCTATAGGTGCATGGTGTTTCGTGGCAATACTTGAAGGACACATTTATCTCCAATTTTCTGACTACATCACAGGGGTCCCTTTAAAGGTGACGACTTGTGTTAATATATTCTCCGGCCTTCACGTTCTTTGTTGGAGGGGATAATGAGAAGTAGATGGTTGATTCTACAGAGTAAACTCGAGGGACTCACCGATCAATAGTTTGTGTGGTACTACCTGATGTCTGAAGAGGCGAGGGGTGGGTGGGGGGAGAGGGAGGACAAAAGAGGCTTGTATAGAGAGGTTCAGAAGAGGGTGATGCGGGTGATAGTGTATAGGCTGGCTGGCAGGGAGTTATAGTGCGGTAGGTTGGGAGACTGAAGGGAAGTTATAGGGAGTTTAGGGGGATCGAGCGAGGAAGGGATGGAAGCAGGCAGGAAGCAACTAAAAAAGAGAGAAATATGAACATGGGGGAAGAGCGAGGTAATATAGAAGGCAGGAAGAGAAAGTGGGGAAGTAGGTTGGGAGAAAACTAAAAGAGTAATATATACCATAAATCAATCATTGGGGATGTTAGAAAGCAAAATAAATCAGGCAATCGAGGGAAGAGACAGACGATTAATGAGGCAAGGAATATGAAAGAAATGAGTAGAGGTAAAGGAAGGCGAGGGAGATATATATAATGGAGAAGGGTTAGACTATGAAAAATATATATAGATCAAAAGAAGGATGAGACGAAGGAAAGGAAGGGTGAAGGGTGTGAGGGTGAAAAAAATGAAACAAACAATGGAGGGAGAAAGAAGGGAGGATTGCAGAACAGGTGACAAGGAGAGGGTCATGTGACGGGAATGCAACGAGTGAGGGGAACTGAAGTGAGGGTGGGAGAGGGAGTAAAGGATATAAGCTATAGGGTGTAGGTCTATGTGAAGGAAGAAAAGGAAAAAGGTATAGAGTATAGGAAGGTACGGTACTACGTGACCCTCCTCTCACTCTCACCTAATTTATCCCTTTTTCTCCATCACAACAACATTCTCTCCTTTATTCAATTTGCCTGGTGATCGTGACAAATATGTTAAGGAATTTTTGAGATGTGGCGACGTTGTTGTAAGATAAACAAGCAAACAAACAAACAAACAAACAAACTCTCACGCTTATTATATAGATGCTTTGAAGTTAATTAAGCTGTCCAGTACAGGCTTCTACACTTTTCTCTTTCCATTCCTTTATCCCTTTCTTAAGTTCAATATTTTTACCTTAATTTTAATCCCCCCTTTCTTCTCTCTTCCTCATACCGTACCCCTATTATTCTCTCTCCTCACCTCTTCCTTGGGTAATCTCTCCTTTCTTTCCTTCATCCCTTTCCCATTCTTCTGTCGTCTCTAACCAATGTTCTCCTCGTTCGATCTACCGCTCCCCCTTTCCTTCCACTCTCCTGAAGCGCCTACCTCAGCAGTTTACTCCCACAATCTCTTCCTGGTGGTCACATGAAGGAGAATACCCCCCCCCCCCCTCCTTCTTCTTCCTCTCTCTCTCTCTCCTTGTAACTCTCTCTCTCTCTCTCTCTCTCTCTCTCTCTCTCTCTCTCTCTCTCTCTCTCTCTCTCTGTTTTAATTATATGCTTACCTACCAACTAATCCCACTCAGTTCATATTTTGTATTTCTGTTGCTCTCATGATCCATAATAATGTATATAGTCTCTTTAAATTTTCCACAAAATAATAGGCTACAACAGCCCTATTTGATCATTCAAGCACCCATTTCTATCACAAACCCTCTGTGATTGTCGATTAAAGCATACGGTAATATAAATAATAATAGAAATGAATGCCTCCTTTCAATTAGGTCATATACAGGTAAGCCCATGTCATGTAGATATATACAGTAGGTTAGAGGAGGGTACTACCCATCCCCACTTCTGCATCAACCTATGGAAACTGAAACATAATAATAAATAAGTTAATCATAATTCCGATACCATACTCTCTTATTAATAAATTACTTAGCCTTCCTTCACTCTATCCTGTCGGTGTGGGTGCAATACTCATGAAGCAACCGACACCACCAGCACACTACCTTTACAAAAAAAAAAAAAAAAAAAACAGTCACTGAAAGAATTATTGCACATAATCTCTCACGCAAAAAAATGTTTCCCAGCCTGGTTTATACTCCCCCTCCCCCTACTACTACCTCTCTCTCTCTCTCTCTCTCTCTCTCTCTCTCTCTCTCTCTCTCTCTCTCATAAAGCACTCAGCATCAGTGGAGGAAGATTTACCAGCATAATCCCTCACCCTTTTACATTTTTTTTTTTTCGTGTGCGTGTTTCTTTCTTTCTGTCATTTTTACTTTAATTCAGGTAGGCCTCCATAATCCCTAATCCCAACGAGTGAATAATATTACGAGTGAATAATATGTTGTAATTAGTATAGATGGGATAAGAGGGAAGCGAGTGGTGGAATGAAGGCGAGTCAACAGAAACGAATGAAGATATGATGGAATGGGAATAATTTCTAGCTACCATACTCTCTCTCTAATGTTTTCAGCACCTCTCCCAATCTAATATAAGAATTCACAGGTATATACAGTCATAGTTTTGTTATTCATATATTACATAAACATGTGAATAATACAAAAGGGAATTTGTTTACCTTCAGTTCGTATGTAGGCTACTCTATTACTAATAAGCACAGGTTACATATAATAATTTAACAGCTTTTCACTTACCTATGGAATCTTACAGAATCTCTACGACCCCTTTCTCTTGATCCTGAACCAAACATTATCTTAAAAACAAGAAGACAACTTTCAAGACGTAATCAAACTTATCGAAGTGCAGCAGCAAGTGTGGTTTGTTTTGACTTTTGGAAGTTTTGGCTCTCGGTTCAAAAGTCAAAACTCTATAATGGGATGATTGTAGAAGTAGGCTATGTGAGCTTTAATTTATACTAACCTCCAACTTCAGGCTGTATGCCGTCTTATTTTTAGTTTATTATACCTCCGTGCTTACAGTAATCAAAGAAAATATGTTCAAATCAGTTTTATCTGAAAATTTTATCAGCGTTAGACAAGCTATTTCAAAGACATTATTGTCATCTTTGGATTATTATTAGTAGTATTTCCAAAGACAATGGAAATAAGACAAATGTTGTAAAATTAAAGACAAGATGATACAAGGCATCCCCAAAACCCTAGAAACAACATAAACAACTTATTTTATATATAAAATTATATAGAAAACTATGAACCCAAACTCTGATGGTCCGTTGAAAAGCCATAAAAAGTTGTCGTCTGTTATTGTGTTGACAGTTTCATTTGACGAGGTAGGAGTTCTTGATTATATAGTTTTTTACTTATATATCCTTAACTGAAGATTTGTTAATATCCTCCTGCTGTGTATTTTGAGGTAGATGTAATGTAAAAATATTCATCAAGTACTGTAACGTAATTATTAACCCAGAAAAGATAAATAACATGTAAAAACAACAATGATTTAGGATTGTCCCACAGACACCTCACGTATTTATTACACATTCTTTCGTGAACTATTTTTTTGGAGTGATACCATAATTATATTCCTTCTAAGTAAGATTAACTGTCATGTTGGTGTGACTATCAAGGACTCATAAGTTTAGCTGGTAAATATTGAAAGAATTACCGTTATTGCCTACGGTTTTTGTCCCTTCATTATCCACGAACATATAACATTATTCCATACTGAAATATACATAAATAGCACATATTTGCCGCGTTGAACTTATATGCATATTTTCCCATCAGACTATCGGGACCTAACCTGGGCAAACTACAGGGAAATAACTGTGGCAAAGTAGAGGAAATGACCGGGGTAAAATACTGGGACCTAGCCGGATCTGGCAATACTGCTACAAAACAGAAATTCTTTCAATAAATATCGTTCAGCCCATCAGGTGCATATTTAAAACATATGAAATAACCAATATCACAATAATTGAATGCATAATATTGCCATGTTTAATTAAATTCCCTAAAATCAGTATTCTATTAATACTATACATACTGTATTTATTTTTATTTCAGAGTTTGTTTTATTTCTCAAGTATACTCTGGGACATCAGATACAGCACCTGCAATATGACTACAATGAAGAAGTATAAGACACTTCCAGTACATATTGTTGAAGACCATAATGATGCTTTGTACCACATCCTCAGGGCAGTCGGATCCAAACATCTCCCCTTCTCTGGAAATTTACTGATTCATTTTGATTCACATCCAGATTTGTTAATACCAACTGATCTCAAAGCTTCAGAAGTGTTTGACGTGCCTGTGATGTTGGAAAAGTTAAGTATTGAAAACTGGATATTGGTAGCAGTGTATGCAGGACAGATATCAACCATTGTCTGGATCAAGCCACAGTGGTCAAACCAAATTGAGGATGGCTCTTATAAATTTCTTATTGGAAAACAAAAAGGCACGGATAATATTAGACTATCTAGTTCAGTTCTATATTTTGTTGGTGAAATGCTATATTGTAAAGAAAGTGAGTTAGAAAATACCAAAGAAGTAAACTTAAGAGTTGTCACATTAAAAGAGAGTTTGGCAATGACACTTAGCCAGGACTTGCAACAAATTATTGAAGAACACAGTGGTTACTATATACTCGATGTTGACTTAGATTTTTTCTCAACAATGAACCCTTTTGTATCTATGTACAAACAAGTTAATATGTACAGCAGGCTACAGCAAATATACTGTTTTGATTACACAGACACTGACAATGAAGAGTCACTACGGACACAGGTACAAAAACGTTACCACCAAATAACTGCTCTGAAAGACATATTTAACACGGTCCAAGAACTGCAGGATCCTGAGGTGATAGGAAGAAAAGTGGCCAGTGTGTGTGAGACCATAGGAGACAGGAAAGAAGGGGGAGAAAGCATAATGCAGCAAGGGAAGGAAAAGAGAGAGAACAAGGAAGAAAAGATCATGGCGCAGCAAGAAACAAGAGAAATAATAACCTACCTAGAGAAGAAAGTGAGGGAGAACCTGACAGAGCTAATCCAGGACCTGTCAAAGGTGTATGGGGTAAAGGTAGACTGGGGTCTGGTACATGATGCTGGGTGTACCTGGGATGATGAGAGGCACCAACTCCCTCACCATGTTTCCACTCAGGAGGAAATGGACTCACTGATAGAGAAGTTTGGCCACTTGGTGACTGGTTTGCCTGTCCCTCCGACCCTGGTGACTGTGGCCCGGTCCAGTCTCGACGACTACTGCCCTCCTCACCAGGTGGATGGGCTGCAGGAGGCTGTGTGTCAAATACTGCATAAGGCATACAGCATAGAGTGTAAGAAACATTATGAAGAGGAAAACAACTAATGTGCATGTTATTTGGGTATCTCTGTGTTGGTTCTGATAGAGTGTAAGGTGTAAGAATCATTATGGTATGTTATGTTACAGTATTTCAGTCTGAATGTATTAAAGCTATGTCAAACAAAAGACTTATGCATAGGTCATAGGTACAGAATATAAGAAACATTATTGTTAAGTCTTTGAATACAGTATTCACATCTTCTATTTACTAGTGAATATGTGATGGTAAAACATAGTGACGATGTGACATAGTGAAGTTATGTCACAACGTAACAGATAAAATACAGTATTCACATCTTCTATCTATTAGTGAAGATGTGACGGTAAAACATAAATACGATATGACATAGTGAAGATATGTCACACCGTAACATCATCATGAATATAACTACTGTAGTCTTTCTGATTGTTGATCATGGTTGATACATAATGAAAAGGTCAAAAACAAAATTGAAAATAACTAAATTCAGGACAGTGTCTTCCAGTGAAAACAAAATTGTGATGGATATTACAGGAAACACTGCTGAATATATGTCTCTGTATATATGTTACTTCATCTCTACTCTGTCAATAAATAAATAAAAACAAATATAAAATAACTTGTGTATCCACTGCTGTAGGACAATATCCTGTGTTAATATTATTTCTCTTGACTAGACGGTATTTTCATAAAGAATTATCTTCATTTTATCAGATAATTATTGTGATGAACTCATACCTAAAGTTTGTCTTTCTTAACTCTTGGCAAAATTGCATCAGCTGCTTTGAAATATTACCTCATGTTATGTCTGCGATATATTGTAGCAAACAACAGCGCTAACAAGGCCACTAATTATTTGACACAAGTGCGATTTTATATGTTAACATTATTATTTATTAAATACATTGCAGATTTTGGCTGCTATTGAGAATATTATGGCGGAATGTGACCGAAAAATACTGGGAAACAGGAAAATAGCAAATGATTAACTGGCAACCAGTGGCCAGTGCTTCCATTTTAGAGTAAAATACTCTAAACTAGGGTAATGCCTTATTTGGGGTAATTCATTAGCCGTCAAGTTATCCATAATCCAGTGTATTGGAGCATAACCAAGGATAATAGACTATTATCCTTGGGCATAACCCAGCTACCCTATTATGCGTATTTTATTTCACTGATGAAGAGAATGAAGATTTTTACATATAATTATCTTTTTTAGTTTGTCTCATATATGTTCCTAATTGACTATAATATTTGTAAAAATGCATTACAATATACTTGTTAGTAATTTAGGGTAAAACTGGCTCGAATCTAGGGTAATATTTTGGGAGTCAGCTTATTCTGGAATTTCTGGTGTGACACAAGGACGGTCCCAGTCGGTCTGTCTGGCTCTATTTATATATACACTGTGGTAATATAACTTTTCATTCATCACACGGGCTAAATAATGAAGGTTACGGCATCCAGAACTGACCCACCTCTCGGTAAGTAGTTAACAAAGTGTTGTAATGTGAATGAATGTATATATATATATGTGAAATAAGTATGTCATATGGTGGTGGTGAATGACAGTCACCACATGTTTCTCCAAAAAGTTGTAATATGTTGTTATTTATTCACAGATATGTATGTTATTGATTGAATGTATGTGTACGAATATTGCAAAGTTATCAAGGCTAATATTAGTGGATGGGACAATGTAGTACTATTTTTTTTATATAGTTAGTGGTGGGAAAAGAGAATAATGAGGTCAATATTAATGTTATTTCAGAATATGTTTTTACAATGCATTAAATTGGTAATTATTGAAAGAATTCCCATTTTGTAGCAGTGTTGCCAGATCCGGCTAGGCCCCAGTATTTTGACCCGGTCATTTCCTGTACTTTACCACGGTTATTTCCCGGTAGTTTGTCCAGGTTAGGTCCCGGTAGTCTGATGCGGTCTAGGTTAGGTGAGGTAAGGTCGGGTATTATATTGAAAGAATTTCCGTAATTCTTTCAATATTTACCTTTTTATTTGGTATTACAGAAGTACTGCATCCTTGGCTAGGGCTGTGCAGTGTTACCACATCCGGTTAGGTACTAAAAATTTGCCCCGGTCACATTGATAGTTTATACCGGTTATATCCAGGTAGTTTGCCCAGGTTATGGGTCTGCTTAGGTCTAGATTAGGTTAGGTCAGGTTAGGTTAAAAAGGGGCATCTCCGAGAGAAACACCATAGATGAAAAGTGTCTTAGAATGGTTCAAAATAGTGGGTAATGATACTAAAATATGCAATATAGTGAACTCAGTACTTCTGTAAATTTACCTTTTTTTCTTTGCCGATTATTTGCTGCATTGATTGTGTGCAGTCCTGTAATGGTATTTTCAATATTGTTGCCAGACACACCAACTTGTATTATTAAACTTACATTTTGATGAAAGCTAAAGTAGCATTACAAAATAATAAGAATGGAGTGACAAAAACTTTCTTCGTCAAAGAGAAAGTTTGATTATACCACCCCATCATAATTGACTTGACCTAACCTGGACCTTGGCTACCTTCAGGACCTAACTAGTGTCTTTTGGCCTACCTTGTTGGAAAATTACGACAAATCTCGCCTATGATAAATAACCAATATGCAATAAAAAAAGTGAAAATATAGAGAGGATAACATTGGACATAGCCTCAAACCACCCCTCTTATTTATGGCTTTAGACTAATGAATGGTACAGTACTTGACTGAAAAAATAATAAAATGGACAGTATCGAATGTGAATATTATTTCATTCTCAAACACAGAGAGACCTTGGTAAGATTTTCAATTCGCTTTGCAAGGTAAAATTCTTTTTTTTTTTTTTTCCAGGAGAATATATACCGGTACCTGTGGAGTAGGTGTGTTTCTGTGTAATCAACGAATATTATTTGTTTAAGTCTAACTAGGGAGTGTCCAACCTGAATCATTATGCCTTATCACAAGTATTAAGTTTCATAAAATCACATGGATGTAAACTGCTGTAATAGAGAATTGATTGTACCATATGCATTTATAATAACGAGTACAACCATCTGCTACACATTTAAACAGCTGAACATTTTACCAGGGGCAGTGCTGACATGCAGGAAGGCTGGGGTGGAGGTGGAGTGGGGAGAAGAGACCAAGTTGCCCCTCACTGACACCTTCTCTGTCACCACCTCCCATGG
The DNA here is from genome assembly GCA_034508575.1 of Petrolisthes manimaculis. Taxonomy (NCBI): domain Eukaryota; kingdom Metazoa; phylum Arthropoda; class Malacostraca; order Decapoda; family Porcellanidae; genus Petrolisthes; species Petrolisthes manimaculis. The sequence goes on along the minus strand of JAWZYT010002096.1, from coordinate 100,115 downwards.
CATCTCCAGGCATGTGGCCCGTCTTAACCCCATCCTCAACCTCTATCCCTCACACATACTCCACCGCACAGAGGTTTGTAGTTTGGCTTGTTATTTTATATTCCAACACTGGCCATGTATTTCTATATTTACTTCTATATGATGTCACGTATCTACAGAATATATGATTAAAATTTCCAAACACTTGACCCTTAGCAGCCAGTACCCATATCAACACCACAAAAAAGTGGGAAAAGATATAAAAAGGACTTTAGTACAGTACTATAATATGTGTTACAGGTGGACCACTGGCTGAGTGTGGCCTCGGGTCCTCTATTGTGTGATGGAGATATCAAAGATACTCTGGCCCAACTGGACAAGGCTCTGGCCCCATCACCAGTCCTGGTGGCTGATACTCTCACAGTGGCTGATATTGAAGTGTTTGCTGCCCTTTATAGTATGTATTGGGGCTTTGTTTTCAACCTTAGAGACAGGTAGGGAGTTTCATGAACATAAAATTTTCTTTGGTGATGTTAGTTATAGGTGAATACCTTAAATTTGAGCTGTTCACAGGGTGATTTTGGTAATCATTAATAATTTCTTTGTATAGAAAGTTTATATTTTATATGTAGACTGAATTTCTTGCAATATTTCAGAAAATGCATCTTGGAACTCACTCCTAAACAGTAAGACTGCACCAGGACATGTACTGCGCTGGTTCAACACGATGGAAGTTCAGGTACTTATCTCTTCATGCCAGAAATTTCTTACTGTTTACTATCCTATGAGGAAGCTTTCCCTGCAAAATTCTGGGCAATACTTACATCCAAGATATTGCAGATTTCTAGGCCTTCTTACTATGCCCTTCCTCTGTATCTAGTTCACATGCAATAGTTTTCCTCTTTGTCTCTTACACACACCCACGAAAGATGGTTGCTTCTGGATTCATCCGATGTAGGCCATTTAGGCCAATCAGTATTTGCTTGCCATGGAGTTGTAGCAGCAACCTATATGACTTTGTATACCATTGAACATATTCCATGTTGGATATAAGAAGTTTATATGCAATGTATAAATATATAACAGGATACACACACACAAACACACAATCACCAACGCATTCTAATAAACACTATCACAAACATAAAGCACCTGTCATTTGCCACTCAGTGAATACCACATGTCTTCGCTACCTAGTAACCAACATTACAGAGTCTCATAGTTGGTCATTCATTCCCATTGTTATAAGCCAGTATTGTGATAATACGACTTTCAGATGGCAGATTATATCAGTGGACTACCAGAGGAACTGCTGAAGTATGTGAGCCAGGGGAGATCCGGCCAGGCCACCATTAAGCTGGAGGAAGGAGGCAAGTTTGTGGAGCTCCCCGATGCCAAAATGGGTGAAGTGGTGGTGCGATTCCCACCCGAGGCCAGTGGATACCTCCACATTGGTCACGCAAAAGCTGCTCTCCTCAACCAGTACTACCAGCATGCATTCAAGGTGACTGTTGTTCTTTGCTTTGTTTTATGGACATTCACTGGTTCAGATATATTTATTCATTTGTAATGTAAAGGAGGACAGATTAATACCAGCATTTATGCTTAGAAATTAACTGCACCCCACAATAGCTGTCCTCTAGTAGCACAGACAGCACTGAGGTGAGCATGTATGGGTATGTAAAGTAGAGATCAGCAAAGGTGAACAGGAAGGTATCTTCAGCCTTTTTATAGCCAAAGGAAAAATTTAATGATTTTTGGGAATATGACTTACTGATGCATGTAGTTTGAAAGTTACTATTTTTATGTTTTCTGCTTTATACCATCTATCTCCTGGTATTTTATAAGAAAATTTTCAAGATTCCACAAGCATATTTAATGCTCTGCTGAGGGTAGCAAATTTCATAGCTACATTATCTGTTTTAGGAAGTTTTCTTTTTATTGTGTAATATACTTATATTTATACTTTAAATAATTTTCTATCTTTGTTATTTTTCAGGGTAAGTTAGTTATGAGGTTTGACGACACAAATCCTGAGAAGGAAAAGTTAGACTATGAAAAGGTTATTCTTGAGGACTTAAAGTTGCTGGACATAAAGCCTGACATTTTCACTCACACCTCAGACCATTTTGAAATTATGTTAGGCATGTGTGAAAAGCTCATCAGAGAACGACATGCTTACTGTGATGACACTGATGGGGAAACAATGAAGAAGGAGCGTGAGGAAAGGAAAGAGAGCAAGAACTACAATAACTCGGTAGAAAAGAACCTATCCATGTGGGAGGAGATGAAGAAGGGTACCAAGTATGGCCTGACTTGCTGTGTGAGGGCCAGGATCGACATGAAGAGTGACAATGGGTGCATGCGGGACCCCACCATTTACCGATGCAAAGATGAGTACCATGTCCGGACTGGTAACAAATACAGAATCTACCCAACCTACGACTTTGCCTGCCCCATTGTGGACAGTGTAGAAGGAGTGACACATGCTCTGAGGACTACAGAGTACCATGACCGTGATGACCAATACTTCTGGTTCATTGAAAAGCTTGGACTGCGGCCAGTGCACATCTACGAGTACTCCCGCCTCAACATGAACAACACAGTTCTGTCTAAACGTAAACTGACGTGGTTTGTGTCTGAGGGCTTGGTGGATGGCTGGGATGACCCACGTTTCCCCACAGTACGTGGGGTTTTGAGGCGTGGCATGACAATTGAGGGATTGAAAACCTTCATTGTGGCCCAGGGATCCTCTCGTTCGGTGGTAAACATGGAGTGGGACAAGATTTGGGCCTTCAACAAGAAAGTTATTGACCGATATGCCCCCCGATACACGGCGCTGGAGGGTGACCTTGTGCCAGTCAATGTGGCTGGGGTTACGGAAGAAGCTACTACTGCTCAGAAGCACCCAAAGGACCCATCAGTGGGAACCAAGACTGTGTGGGTTGGACCCCGTGTGCTGATTGAGGCTGCTGATGCTGCAGAACTCAAGGAAGGACAGAATGCCACATTCATCAACTGGGGTAACATCATGATAAAGAAGGTCAATATAGTTAATAACAAAATCGAATCTGTTGATGCTGAAGCCAATCTTCAGAACACAGACTATAAGAAAACACTGAAGCTGACTTGGTTTGCTGATACAGAACACTCCCCCTCTACACCAGTTATCTGTGTGTACTTTGACCATCTCATAAATAAGAGTGTCCTTGGGAAAGATGAGGATTTCAAGAATTTTATTGGGCATGAGACACGAGCCGAGTTGAAGATGGTTGGCGACACAGAATTGAAAAACCTGAAGCCAGGTGAAATCATACAACTGCAGAGGAAAGGGTTCTTCAGGGTTGACGAAGGATATAAGCCATTGAGTCTTAGCAGCTGTCGAGAGGGTCCACTAGTGCTCTTTTCTATCCCCGATGGGCACTCCAAGAATATGCCAACTGCTTCATCGGTGAAGAAACTGGCTGGCATGAGTGATAAGGAGAAGGCCAAGAGTGCACAAGGCAAAAAGGCAGAGAAGAGTCCACTGGAGGAGGTGAAGCCAGTAGTCAAGGGGGAGACTGGAATGGGACAGAAGCTGTTGGATGATATAAAGCAACAAGGGGACAAGATTAGGCAGCTCAAAGCCAACACAGCTGACAAAAATGTGGTGATGGCTGAAGTTGAAAAATTGAAACAGTTAAAGAAGGCATTCCAAGATGCCACTGGAATAGAGTGGAAGCCAGATGTGGTGTTACCTGTCACTGCTTCACCTGCTGCCTCCTCTGGAACAACAGTAGCACATAGTCAAAAGTCGGCAGTGGAAATTCACCAGTCTATCAAGGAACAAGGGGACAAAGTTCGTAACCTGAAGGTCAATAAAGCTGACAAAGCCACCATCAAACAGGAGGTAGATATGCTGTTGGAACTGAAGAAAACTTTTAAGGCTGCAACCAATGTGGAGTGGAAACCTGAAATTGATATAACAAAATTTGACTTGGCAGTGCACCAATCTCCACTTGGTGCTGTTACATTGAGTAAATTGGGAGGTAATGCCAGCCTGAATCTGCACAAAAAAATCCAGGAACAAGGTAACAAGGTAAGGGAGTTGAAAACCAATAAAGCTGATAAGGACAAAATAAAGGAGGAAGTCGGTGTATTGTTGGCCCTGAAAAATGATTTCAAGAATACTACAGGGATGGAATGGAAACCAGATATTGATATTTCACAGCTTGGAGGTTCGGCTGCTGCTAGTGGAAGTGGAGATCCTATCTCAAAGGGTACCATAGTATCCCACTCCTTGCATAACCAGATAAAGAATCAGGGAGACACTGTGAGAAAGATTAAGGCTGATAAGGCTGACAAGAATGCCATCAAGCAGGCTGTCGATGTTTTGCTAGGCCTCAAGAAACAGTTCAAGGATTGCACAAATGTTGACTGGACCCCAGACATTGACATCTCTTTGTTTTCAGAAGGTGCAGTTGCTCACTCTGGAGGCACTGTGAGTGCTCCTACAAGTGCTAACACACCCAAATCATCTTCCAGCAACCAAAGTAAAAAGTCCCCCACCAAGGCAACTAGTAAAGCCCCAAGCAAGCAACAAGAGGACACTGGGAGTGCAATGAAGAAGCAAACAAGGCTGGGACTGGAGGCCAGGAAGGAAGACAACTTGGCTGACTGGTACTCCCAAGTAATAACCAAGTCAGAGATGATAGAATACTACAATGTCTCTGGATGTTACATCCTGCGTCCTTGGTCTTATGCCATCTGGGAGCACATCAAGGACTTCCTGGATGCAAAGATTAAGTCTATCGGCGTTGAGAACTCTTACTTCCCCATCTTTGTTGCCAAGGAAGCCTTAGAGAAAGAGAAGACCCACATTGCTGACTTCTCCCCCGAGGTGGCATGGGTCACCAGATCTGGATCAAGTGAGATGGCTGAGCCTGTAGCTATCCGCCCTACTTCCGAGACAGTCATGTATCCAGCTGTGGCCAAATGGGTCCAGTCCCATCGGGACCTGCCCATAAAGCTAAACCAGTGGAACAATGTTGTCCGGTGGGAGTTCAAGCAGCCCACGCCATTCCTCAGAACTCGTGAGTTTTTGTGGCAAGAGGGTCACTCTGCCTTTGCAACCAAGGAGGAGGCTTTAGAAGAGGTATACCAGGTCCTTGAATTTTATGCTCAGGTTTATGAAGACCTTCTAGCCATACCTGTGGTTAGGGGTCGGAAAACAGAGAAGGAAAAGTTTGCGGGGGGAGACTTCACAACTACTACCGAGGCTTTCATCTCGGCCAGCGGTCGTGCCATTCAGGGTGCCACGTCTCACCATCTAGGTCAGAACTTTTCAAAGATGTTTGAAATAGTTTTTGAAGATCCAGAAACAAAACAGAAGCAGTACTGCTACCAGAACAGCTGGGGCTTGACAACACGGACAATAGGAGTGATGGTGATGGTGCACGGTGACAACAAGGGACTTGTTCTCCCTCCCAGAGCAGCCCAGATCCAAGTGATCATCATGCCTGTGGGGATTACTGCAAAGTCTTCTGAGCAAGACAAGGTGAACTTGATTGGAGAATGCAATAAACTGGAGAAAACTCTGGCTGCTAATGGTGTGCGTGTACGTTGTGACATGAGGGACAATGTCACCCCTGCCTGGAAGTTCAACCATTGGGAACTGAAAGGTGTTCCATTGAGACTGGAATTAGGTCCTAGAGAGGTGGCATCAGGGGAAGTATTTGCTGTGCGTCGGGACACAGGGGAGAAGCAAGCTATAAGCAGAGCCACAGCAGGACAAGATATCTCTAAACTTTTGGAGACCATCCATGCCAGCCTGTATGCCCGGGCTCAGAATGACTTGATAACCCACAAGGTACAGGTCTCCAGCTGGAATGAATTCACGAATAAATTGGACCAAGGAAACCTCCTGCTGGCTCCTTTCTGTGGGAGGGAGGAGTGTGAGGATGCTATAAAGAAGGAATCTGCACGGGAGGAGACAGCAGAACCTGGAGCTCCAGCCATGGGAGCTAAAGGTCTGTGCATACCCTATGAGCAGCCTGGCGATGTGACAGGACTTTCGTGCATCCATCCAGCATGCAAAACCAAGCCCCAATACTTCACTTTGTTTGGAAGGTCCTATTGATTTCATCTGCTGTCATGAACAGCCAAGCATCATTATAGTACTTCTTTATTATATTCCAGGTTCTTAGATGGAACTGTCAAAATTCTATCTACAATACTATGGTAGTTACTGCAGGTTTAATGGAGTATTAGTATTATAACTGCATATTTAAAGAAATTCTAGTATTACATTCAGGAAGGATATGAGCTATGATGTATGGGAATCTATTTTAAAATAAACTAAATACAGTATAATATTTGGTAAACGTGTGTATCAAGTGGAATGCTGTCACTTTATATCCAGACATATGGTTTCCCTTTGTGCATGCATGAAAAAAATAATAGCCGGCGGATTTGATATATGGAACTATTTCAATATATATTTTGTGTTATTTGAATTTAAGTTTTGTCACTAAGGTAGTTTCACAGCTGACAATAAAAAAGAAACACACATATGGCAGCATACAAATCCAAGAAACAATAATAGGCCACTGCTAGAGCACTGCTAATGCAAAAGACTCATAACAAAATATCCAATGCCATTAAGGAAATTAATATTATAAAAGGGAATAACAAAGGCCCATAAAAAAATAAGGTTACCTGACAGTGCCCCCATCAGTGCCTTGTGTGTCTGGTAGGATGTTGGGAATAGGAGAGGAAATAAAGAGGAGGAACAGCTGAAAAGGAGATTATCTAGGGCAGGGGTTCTCAAAGTGGTTGATATTGACCCCCAGGGGTCGGTGAATGTTTACTGTTAGGGTCGAACGGACCATTGAAGCCTCCAATTTGAAGTTCTCGATTATAATTAGTAAAAATCTGAAGAATATCAGACCCCATTAGATTAAAAAAATATATATTAATTTCTTGAATTAAGCTACATATACTCGTACTGTCGTACACCTTGACATATTTTCTTACTGTGTGTTACTTTTTTTTTTTTTTTTATCATACTACATGTCAACTACTAATAGTACTACTACTACTCATACTGATTTTGGCATCGGTGTTTTTTTCCTTGAATTATTAAAAGCTAGGCTGCTAGGGGGTCAACAGAAAATGTGCAACTTCATTGGGGGGTCGAGTTAAAAAGCTTGAGAACCCCTGATCTAGGGTTTAAAGGTGAGCTGAAACACTGTATTGTCTACATCTATGAAGAACACACACCCTCACAGTGATGGAGTAAGTAATGAGGACAGGGTGGTTTGGGGCAAGTGAAGAGAATGAGGGAGGACACCTGGGCAAGGAAGTATATTAATACTAGAGTTAAAAGAAATTAACGAGAGCATGCTCTTAAAGCTGAATCTACTGGAGGAATTTAGTAAGTACAGGAAAAGTAGGCCTATACATACTACTGTGGTAAAATCCTTTAAAATAAAACCATATGAATACACCAATCAAACAAGCGATATATCATAAATGCTCTATTTGTTTTCCTAGGTGAGCATAAAACACACATGACAAGAGCACAAACTTAACGCATACAAACTATTACATAATAGCTCTTGGCAACTGCTGCAGGTACAGTACTGAAAATATTTGATAAAAAGCTTAAGTTCTGAAATGCGTAAGAATATAAGGTTACAGGCTAAACTTTATGAACTCCACTTCTAGGTTGCTGTTATATTACTTCTAATGATCAAACTGCTATAACAATTAGCAACTTGTGTAAAATATATTTTTAAAGACCCTTCCAAACGAGAGGCAAAAGACGGTGGGCAGACACGGTTACCAATTTTGTGGGTGGAAGGTGGGCACGAATGTCCAATGGATGCTGGGGACTGTGATCTGGTAACAATGGTAAAAGTCGAGAGAATTTCACTCGGTTGCCAGTGCCCGCCGTGTTTTTGCCTTGTGTGGAAGGGGCTTAAGACACTCCTTTCACCATTTACTATACTACTCTATCACCATGAGTAGTATACTGCTTAACATATGTATAGAAAATTCAACACTCTGACTCTGGCTGGCAGGCATATCCAGATCACAAACAAGAAACATTTAAATTTGTATACATCAGAAGTAAAGGTCTGGTTTCAGTGTTGGTGTGAACAGTGGCAGTGAAAAAGTGCTAGAGACCAGAGACACCAAATCAAATCCAAAACAGCAGTGGTAAATTATGTGCTACACATGGTGTATTTCGTGTACTTAATATGCACCACATGATGTATCTGAAAAAATCCTAACTATAACTTAATAATTCTGAGGCTCGTCTCCAGATCCACTGTGCAGTTTTCTTACCATTTTGAATTGCTAATGCTGATAATAAATAGTCACATGAAGTATATTACTGACCAACTACTACCTTCATATGCTCCTATCGCTATAAATAAACCTTTACACACAACACCATTCATTATCACAGACTTTCCTTCCATTCACCTCCCACTTTAGGCTGTATGCAAGAAATGCCATAGGATTCATAATGATCGTTACAGGTATTATGGTTCCTTCAAGTTACAGTACATTAATTACATTATGCCCTTCGTCACTACTAACAAACTTAAACCCACATATGACTTCACAAATGAAATTTAATGCTGACAGGAAGTGCTTGTGAACCTACTCTTGTCACACAAGAGTAGCCTCACTACCTTTCCTAACTTCTCAAGCCATTCAAACTAACCTTATCAGAGTGCTTTATTTTATAGCATAACTGTTGTCAGTGCCATAATTGGTTGGTTAGCATTCAACCTTTATGTAAGGAAAAAAAAATTACTGTACACCCAAAATTCATAAACATGAGTAATCTACATTTGGTTGCTATCTTAATTTGAGCAACATGGAATTAAATGATTAGCCAGGGGAAATTTCTCTTCCATTTTCATGAGATTGTTTACAACCTTTACTTTGTTTCCCTGGCAGAACAGAGTATGTAAAATTATTATTTGTGTTAATATTTAGAAAACTTACAAAGGCATTTACTCCATATCCTCTTCATCCTCATCATCTACCCTCTCCATGTAAGATCTGAAAAACAAAAAATCATAATCAGTACCCCATTTCTCTTTAATCAATGAGTGGAGAAATTATATCAGAATACAGGAGATACAGAAATACCCAATAAAATTAGTCCCACTCATATTCACTTCATTCAAGCCCATGAAATTCTCAGCTCCCCCTTCATGAAGGCCATTTCCATCAACCTTGGTGTTATATATTTTCCAAGGTAATTTTGTATTTTTAAAGCAGAATGGTTTCATATATGAAGAAGAATATGCAAGATGGTTGATGTGGAGGATAAGTTCTCACCTGCCAATGCCACTGTCCTCCATTTCACCATCATCCTCTGCATCAAACTCTTCTGGATGTTCTTCATAGTATTCTTCATCTTCGCCTTCTCCATGTTCCTCATCCATGGCTCTACGCTCCTCGTCCTCATCTCCATGCTCCTCATCTTCAACATGATCTTCATCTCCATGCTCCTCATCCTCATTATCTCCATGTTCCTCACCTCCAACATGCTCTTGCTCTTCCTCATCTACGTCTGCAACTTCCTTTCCCTCTTCTAAAATATAGTGCATGTCCTCATCCTCTTCAGCCAGTCCTTGTCTTTCGTCTCCCTTCTTACCTTTGTCATTCATATTTTCTTCTTCCTGTTAGTACACATACAGTATATAAATAATAGAAAATTGATCTTGTAGGTCTGGATGAAGTAAAAATGAAAGCAGCCATTTACGTTGGAACAAAAAGGAGGAGTACTACTTGTCATATACTGTACTACACATTACAGTTTCATATACAGGGTATATCGCAAGTATAACATAAAGGGTCGTATGCAAGAAGATTCATGGCATTGATGATAGTGTGGTACTAGTACGGAGATTCTTTAGACACAACTACGTGATCGTCAATACTGTTGGTGTTCTTGCATATTGGCCTAATTTTTAAGTGATCTTTCATGTAATTTGGAGTATAATTTGTTGTATAAACTATGCCTTCTGTGACCCTTGTATAGTACATTACACTGCTTTTTCAATGTTGTAAGTTTAGAAGGTTTGTATAATCCAGTGCTAATTTCAATAATTCAAAATTAACATTTTGTTGTGCTGTAAACTTTGTATGTGAACACCAGATCAAGAGTTAAGACTGGAGTAGGAATATCAGATGAGTTTGAGATAAAGTGGGAGCTCATCAGGGATCAGCCCTGAGTCCTTTGCTCTTTATTGTGGTAATGGAAGAGGTGACAAGGGAGGAGAGAGAAGGGTTGTGGGGGTTGCTATATGCTGATGATCTAGTGATAAAAGCAGGGAGTGAGGAAGAAGTGGTTGATAGGTTCAACAGATGGAATTGAAAGGAGAGGCTTGAAGATAAATATGGAGAAGACCCAAGTGTTGGTAACAGGAAAGGAAACCATGGAGGGGGATGAAGGAAGTTTACAGATTGTTGATCAGTTTTGTTACCTAGGGGAGATGCTGTCTTGTGAGTCTGGAGCGGAGACTGCAGTGAGAACAAGAATAGCAGCTGCATGGCAAAAAGTGGAGAGAAATTGCAGGGCTGCTGGTCAACAACAAGATACCTTTGAGGAGTAGGGCAAAGGTGTATGGTGCTTGTGTGAGATCAATGTTACTGTATGGTGCAGGGATGTGGCCAGTAAATAAGGAAGCTGAGAGAAAGATAAAGCAAAAATGATTGTAGAATGCCAAGATATATGGCACATGTGAGATGGGAAGATAGGGTATCAAATGAGGAGGTGTGGTGTGGCAGATGTGTTAAATGTGTTAAGGGGATTTAGACCGAGATGGTTTGGGCATGTCAAGAGAATGGAGGAGGGCCATATAATCAGAAGAGCTTTTGAGCTACAAGTACCAGGGGGAAGACCAGGGAAAACCTGGAAGCATTGTGTAGAGGAGGATGTGAGAATGTTGAATATTGAAGTGGAAGTGGACCGCAGGGAGTGGGAGAAACTCATAGCTCGTCCAGCCCCGTAAGGGAAATGGGACGTTAAACGTAGATGATGATGATGATAGATTTACTTACCATATCCTCAGTAATCCCCTCCTTTTTGCTTGTACTGGATTTTGAGTCCAGCTTATCAATGGACTTGCCCTTCCCTCCTTGATTTTTGGCTTGTATTTTGGTAGATGTTACTGTTGCTGATTCACATATAGCAGTCTCCAAGTCAATGTCCTCCCCAGCCTCATCCACAGTTTCCATGTTGTGAAGATCATCCTCATCATCTCTTCTCCTCTCATCACCATCATCTCTCTCTGCTTCCCTCCTTCGCCGTGCCGCCTCCTCTTCCTGCTGTTTCTTCTTCTCCATTTCTTCCTCCTACATAAATAAGGACATAAGAATGATGTCAAAGTTAAGAAGTACAACATCTATACAGTAGTATAAATTTTTGATGTCACATGCCGGTGTATGATAGCAGGAATGAGATGTCTGGTTATGCAAGGGAGACTGCCAATCAGATGGGTGACAGGGCAGAAGAGTACACAATGGAGTTGAAAGTAAGAGCAAGGTCAAGGAAGGCCTAAGGAGTGTCACAATAGGGAAAGATGGAGACCTTTGCAGTGGCCATCCCCTCATGGAGAGTTCTTGGGAGGGAACAAGGTATCAGAATTATAGATGAATAAAAAATAAAAACTTATCTTCTACATAAAACACATTCAGTACACTCACAAAATTAATTGCAAGCTTCATGAATATAAATACATATTAAATAATAGCAAACCAACTTTCTTGCTGCATTCTGTACACTTCTTCACTGACAACATACCACTTGGAGTGTGAGGAGGCGTGTCATAGCGTGGTAGTGGTCAGTGGAACGGAAGTGATACTCTGCATGGTGTGCACTGCGTAGTACTGACAGGCAAACATCACACCGATACTGCACTTCCTTGTACAAATACTCCAATCCTAAAGGAAAGATAAGACTTACAAGCAATTGGACATGAACTACGGGCTGCTGCAGACATTTTATAAACTCATTCATTCACTTGATGTCTTCGTCTTTCAATATTAAATCATCAAAGCAAAATCTGACTCTTGGGGATATTCCAATCACTTACAGGATATTTGTGCAGCTGATAAATCAAACAAAACACTTGTTTTGATCAGACTGACAATAAATGAAGGGGAGATTTAGAATTAATGTCGAACACAATAGCAATTGCAGGATTCTCCAACACCCATGAAATTACTAATTAAGCTGAATGTGAAAGTTGTCTTGAGATGCACTATCTTTCTAATTTTTTATCTAATTCTAAATTTACATGATAAATTGTATACTAGACAATTTTAAATATACTAAAATATTCTTCATGCATAGGCTACTTATTACCATTTCCAGTATCTTGTTATGTGGAATTAAATTCAGTCATGATCATAGATTTGCAATAACTAGGCACTACAGTTAGAAAGATGCAGGCTTACCTATAGGCTGGTCAGGGTCATATGGGGGAAGTGTGGTGACAGGAAGAGAGTCTTTTTCTGTTTCTTTATCCTCTTCCTCCTCTCCCTTCTCCACAACTGTATTTTGACAATGATGTTGCTCCCACAATGACAACACTTCAGAATGGAAAGCCTCCTCAGCCGCTGGAAACAATAAGTTAACATGAGGGTAGATGCAATCATATAAATACCAGGACAGATATGAAACTACCAGCATTGTGTCACAACTCATGGAATAGCCTGTGTTCATTTTATTTTCTCTTGGCAGCTGTTTAAATTTCTGTCTACTTCATATGGAGGATCTGGCAAGCCTCATCAACACAATACTGTATATACAGTACTTAATTAAAGTACATGTATACATGTTTTCACATAAGAGAGATGATGGAATTGTACCAGTCCTATATCACATATATTTTAACTGATCTTTAAGATACTGTGACTATTGCCCTCTAGTTCTCCATCTGAACTATCCAAGGTATGTTGGTAAGATTTAGTCAATGTAACTTACCAGCCTCCCTTCTCTCCTGTTCCTCTTTCTCCTTCTGCTTCTCCTCAGGGGTCTTTTCCTTCTCCTCATCCAGCGGCTTCTTTTCATCTTCCGGGATTTTCTCTTCCTTAATTTCTACATCTTCTTCCTTTTTCTCATCAACTTTACTGTCTTTCTCTGCATCCTGTTCAATCTTCTCAACAGCTTTTTCTTCCGCTTCTTCTGTTTTATCCAACTTCTCTGTTATGTCCGTGTCTTCAGTTACCAGTATATCCTTGGATTCCTCCTCAGTTTTTTTCTCCTCTTTTTTCTTTTCATCACTAACTTTCTTTTCATCTTCTTGAATTTCATCCAATCCTTTATTTTCTCCTGAGGTGATGTCCTCCTTCAACAATTCCTCCACTTTCTTGTCCATCTCCTTTCTTTCATTCTCCTTCCTAACCTCTTCCAAGTTCAAATGGTTCTGAAAAACAAAGAGAAGTTGTAAAATATTAGTTTTATAACAATATTTTACAACAATATCAGTTCTTCGAAACAATTAGTCTTCATACATCTTTTCCAGAAGCTGGCAATAATCATATAAAACATTTATACAGTATATTGTAAAATGCCTAACTTTACAAAATGGAGGACTTATTGCATGTGATATATCATTAACAGTACAATATAAGCAGATACATAATTATATCAATAGTCTATGGTAAAATGGTCACAACATTCATAATAATTTTGAAACAAAGCATCTATTTATCATAGGAACTAATATTTACCTGAGAGTGCTCTTACCTTCAAATGCCTGAGAGAGAGGCGATGTTCCTCAGCATTGGCACGGTTGTAAGAATTCCCACAGCACTTCACATCTAAGTACCGGCTCACCAACTGAAATCACACATATATTATTCATGTATATACTGCAAAACGTATAAATCAAAATTATTTAGAAACTTTAGAAACTGAAATATTTTGATATAATACCATATGATTGTACTGTACCTATGAGCATAATAATTGAAAGAAACTCTTCAAAATAGTTTCTAATGTCACTCAGTTTCAAGTACATGCATTATACTACCTAACAAATAATTATAATTATTTTCTATGGCAATCACACAAACTGTGTAATATATACAGTATCAATAAAAAGGTAAATAATGCCTCATGACACAATTTTTTATACATAATCAAAACAATACAGGGTCCACAGATAATCTAAGAGTAATTAAAGAACAGGACACTAACTGTATGTTCTGTAGTCTTGCAGTGTTCCTGGAGGCTGGAGCTGATCATACACTCACACTTAAAGCATCTTCGAGACCCACTAGTGTTCTTCTTGGGCTGCCTCTTGCAAGCCAACTGTCAATGAAAGAGTGTGGAAGGGGGACTTAAAATATAATTAAATGTACAATTTTGGTACTGTACTTCATTCTTTCTTCTGTGAAATCATCCATCTATCTATAGCTCTGATGCCTCGTTCCCTCCGGAAACTCCCCCCAAGAGAAGTGCCTCCAGTTTTCCCTGTTCCAACACTCCCTCCTTACTTGGTCAAGCCCTTCCCTGCCCCTCACGTTTCTCTCCTTTACATACTCTTCCACTCTGTTCTGCCATATAACCGGAGGTCTGCCTCTCACACCAGGTCCCACAACTTTACTATCGTACACCTTTACAAACTCCTCATTTTGCATTCTCTCTACATGTCCAAACCATCTCAATGTATTATGCTTCACTCTCTTAACCACTCCACATTCAATACCAATCACCTTCTCACTCATACCACATCTCTCATACACACATTCATTACTTTTTGCATTCCACCTTGTAAGTCCACATGCTCCTCTCAAGTAACTCATTTCTATCTATCTATCTATAGCTCTGACGCCTCGTTCCCTCCGGGAACTCCCCCGAAGGGGGTGGCCACGGCAGAAAAGTCTCCAGTCTTCCCTGTTCAAACACTCCCTCCTTACTTGGTCCAGCCCTCCCCTCCCCTCCCCCTCATGTTTCTCTCCTTTACATACTCTTCCACTCTGTTCTGCCATCTAACTGGTGGTCTGCCTCTCACACCACTTCCCACAACTTCACTTCCATACACCTTCTTTACAAACTCCTCACCTTGCATTCTCTCTACATGTCCAAACCACCTCAAAGTATTACGTTTCACTCTCTCAACCACTCCACACTCAATACCAATTGCCTTCTCACTCATACCACATCTCTTATACACACTCTCATTACTTTCTCCATCCCACCTTGTCAGTCCACATGCACCTCTCAAATAACTCATTTCCACAGCACCTATTCTTGACTGATGAGCCCTACTCCATGTCCATGTCTCCGACGCATACGTCAGTGTTGGCAGGATTATACTATTTCGTAGTCCCCTTTTCACTTCCATACTCACACTTCTACCTTTCATTATCCTCCCCAGTGATCCCACGACATATCTACCCTTCATTGCTCTCTCCCTAATTTCTCCTTCCATACTTCCATGTTTACACACAACTGTCCCCAGGTACTTAAACTCCTTCACTTCCTCCATCCTCTCACCCCTCAGGGTTATCTCACACTTCGTCCCAGTTGGTACTTCCACTCTGTAAGGTGTAGCAAAGTCAATCACTTCAGTTTCTGCTCTCTCAAACACCATCACTTTACTTTTACCCACATTCACCTTCAGTTTCCTTCGTTTACATACAGACTGAAATTCGTCCACCACTCTCTGTAACTCCCTTTCACTCTCAGCCATTAGCACAGTGTCATCTGCAAACAAACTTGCCGCCAAGGACCAATTTACTTCATTCAGCCTCAACTTCACCCCCAGACCATTCCCTTTGGCTTTCATCTCTCTCATACACCCATCCATATATATATTGAACAACCATGGTGACATAACACATCCCTGTCTCAGCCCTACACTAATATTAAAACTCTCACTCAGATCACCCTCTACCCGCACACATGCTTTTGCATCTGCAAGCTCCTCATAATCTCATTTCCACAACACCTATTCTTGATTGATGAGCCCTACTCCATGTCCACGTCTCCAGACTCATTGTCTGTATTGGCAGGATTATACTATTTTGTAGTCCCCTTTTCACTTCCATACTCACACTTCTACCCTTCATAATCCTCCCCAGTGATCCTATGACCTTTCTACCCATATTAGCTTGCGTAGTTGCTAACACACTTCTATTTTTTTTACTAAAGTTGTGGCAAAATGTATAAGTAACAGGTGAGGGACAACACCCAATCCCTCACAAACTTCTTCACTTCTCTTAAATTCATGTTCAGAAAAGCACAGAGTAAGATGAGTAATATCATAAGCAAAAAAAATGTTCCAGTGTCACTCTTACCTTGGACTCGGCCATCAGTACTTCAATGGTGGCAGCACAGCGGGAGTGGAATGTCTGTGTAATCAACTCATGGTTTTTTCCTCCCAAGTGACTGAGGTAAGCCTAGAGAGGGTAAATGATTAGGAGAGGTTCTGAAGAATGCAGGCAAGAAAACTTTTTAAAATCTGTAATCCCTAGCCATCAATGATGATAATATCATCACACAAAAATTTTAACTTTCAAATGAGGCAAGAATGACATTTGCCACATTCGCTCCATGACCATAGATTTAAATATAAATACTTCTAAAACTGTCACCTAATTATTTGTTAACACTGTTTCAAACAGATAAAAAAAAATAATATTTAACTCTGAAGTCATAAGATCTACACCTGCTTACCATATCATTTCTCTCATACATTCTACCCCACTCCACTGAAGCATACCTTTGTGTTGGGGAATTTCACCATATCACACATGTGACATTTGAGGGCTGACCGTGGAAAGAAGTTCTGAGAGTCTGGATATGCCTGGCAAGAGAATATTAACTTATTAGTACCATCCAATGTATTAAAGGTGGTCTATTTACTGAAATCTGGCTAACTAGTTCTAATTTTATAGGAAAAAAGGTTATCAGATCTTTGTTGACAGGTAAATAATTGACATTGTAATCAACCTACACTACAAAATTCAATCAAACTAAGTGCCAACCAAGCACATATTTTGCATAAAACAAGTTAAAACCTGTGTACAAAACTTGAAGACAATATTCTTTGAAATTACAGTACTCATTTCATATTAACAGTACAGTTATTATCAATTACTGTTAGAACACTGTGTCAGATTGTACTCCAAAAATATAGTTTTAAATATCCTTTGCAATTCAAACCACACCAGTAACTTACTCAACCTTATTACAGTAATATATTATACTTGCCTCATCTGTCTTCTTTTCTCTGGTTTCAGCATCTTTCTCCTTCCCGCTTTCTGACCCACTGTAACAAAGTCTTGGTATAAGATTAAGTCCAAAACTTACCCATCAATGCCTTTGATCAATTGAACTTAATAGTTGAGTACTTGGTTAGGGAATAGCATTGTATGAGCAAGAACCTTTAATGATGACGTTGTGTTATCTCTTCTTCAACTCAAAGGGCCTGAAGAAGCAGTATTAAAATGTCATCAATTAAGTCTCCTCCAACAGTGTTGTTCCTTAACCATTCTGTCAAGTTAATGCATTTTTCAATTTATCCTGTGATTTTATTACTAGTCAAGTATGAGTTTGGAAAACTGTATTGTAATAACAACACACTGTATTGTACATGCATTCCATCCCCCAGGTCTGAGTTAATGACCATTGTTAAGTGGTGTAAATACCCTCTGTGGGATGATGTTGCAACATCAACTTTTCCAGATGCTGGGAGAGTAATAATCCCTTTGAATTGGATGGGGAAGGAAAATTTGGGGGTGCAACATAAAATTCTCTCCTTACCACTACTACTTTACCCAGCACTCTCCTATAAACTACAGTATTATACACTCTTGAGAGTTAATCTCCTTAATAATAAGAACTTGAAATTCACATGAACCAAACATATATGCTACTTCTGAAACTCTCTGAAAAAAGAAATAAAAACTTGACCATTATACATTACTTGTGCTTTACACTCCAACATATTTCTGCTATGTGATATATCTTATGGGATTTGATAAAATACAAGAGATCCTTGAAATAACATAAATAAACAGTTATACTCACCACCTCATATTACACAAGATCCTCATTAATCTATATATTGTACCACAAATATTTCCCCACTTTTGTTACCCATAGCCATACTGAACTTTTACTAAATGAAAATTGATAACTGTGCTAGAAAGATATTGAGGGACTCCTGCACTAAAATAATAAATGAAAAATGTTGAACTTACTGAAAATATTGTACTGTACTTTTCTTTCATTAAAAATGCCAAGAAATAATATCCACCAGGAATAAGAATAACAATCTGTGTCAACATTTCTTGTAAAATACTTCATCAAAGCCTATAATTACATTATTGGCTTGGCTACATCAGTCATAACATTTCCACTAAAGTACTATCAGGCTGCATCTTTTAAATTCTACTGTCTGTGACTGTTACCAATCATCAGTAAAACTTCTGGAACTTTGGAAAAACATCATTAAAGTAAAAAAAAATACATTACATTCATGAAGGAGAATTATTATGTGTATCATGGAAGCAAATGTGAAGATGATGACTCAGTGTAAGTGTAACCTCCCGAGTGTGTGGTCCCAGTGAGGTTGAAAGAATCCCCAGAAAGATCAGCCCACCAGGGAAGGTTTAAGGTTGAGGATGTTGAAGTCAGGGAGAGGGAAGTTGTGACTCTATGGTCTCGGCAGTCGGAGGTGTGAGAGCGAGGTGAGAGAGGATGTGGGATAGGAAGGCTTACCTCTGTTTACCCTCTTGTACTGGGGAGCCACTTCTTGCGGCTCCCTCCTCCTTCCCCTCCTCCTCCTCCTTTTCCTCCTCGTTCCCTTCTCTCACTCTCTTGCCTCCACTGGACTTTTTCCCCTGGTCCTTAACTTCCTTTTTCTCTGGCCGAGGCATCTCTAGTCTGGCCATTTCCATCTCCTTCAACTGTGAGTGGGTCAACTTGCGGTAGTCGAGGCGTGGGCGACCGCGGCCTCTGTAATCCTGGTTCCTGCGGTTGACGTAGGGGCGGTCCCGGTACTTGTGAAGGGGTGGCGACGAGCGCCCAGCCCCACCCTGCAGTAAAACACACCCCTGCTCAACAATCCGTCCGGATGAGCCTCTATCTGAAGGGGGATTTCCCCAGTTGCACACAAGGCTCTGTTACTGATACTTTACATATATTTTTTACACAACTCACCCAGCCAACTGCTTGGCAATCTTGGTTGTTAGCTTCTAAAGCACCTGAGAAGTCTGAGGGGAGGGCAGAAGTACTAGCCTGGGCTAGTTACCTCTGCCTGTAAATTTTTCTCAATTACAGACTCACCATAACAGTCAAAATTCATGACAACAATTTACACAGTTTTTCTTAATAGGCTTGAGAAAACAGACAGCAAATACAAAAAATCTGTCCATATCAGAAGAAAAAACAAAAGTTGCAGACAATGTTTTGCTACTGAAGAAAAATGGCGGTGTTGTGATGTCAGTACAGCCCACATCTTGAACAGAGGATCAGCTGTTCAGATAAAACACAGGGCTGATTTGGAGTGTAACTAAACAAGCAGATGGTGGATCAGTTTTCATTTTTGCCGTGGGATGGGAAGTGAATTTAATCTTCTTCCTCATAATTCTTTATAAATAAGAAGTGTTTAGGGATGTGAGAAGGGAGAAAGAAAGAATAACATAACTCTATTTAAAAAGCCCCCCCCAAAAGGAGAAAAGGAAAAAACAGGAGGGATGAATCAACACATATAAAAGAAAAGTGACAGGATGGGTATAGACCAATGACAATAAACACTCAATGCAACATTACTAATATCTCTTCAATAATACCATAACATTAACTCCTAGTGTTTATCTCTGAGCAAATGCTGTTGACATTGGCCTGTTCATATTTGTGGATGTTTTAGTATTTTTGTGGGCATATATTAACTTAAAGTGAGCAAACCTCACTGAAAGTAAAGTGGCAGCCGGCATGCTCTCACACACATGAGGGTCCTGGGAGAAGTGGGACCAGGATGGAAGGGGACAATTGGGGTGGCCATGAGAATGGGGGAGAGGCAAGGAGGGACAGATGACAAACGTACCAAGATATGTACAGTACTCACTGCAGATAGTCATCAAAGCACTATGATGTGCATTCACTGCAAACAACCACTAACACACTACTAAATCATTTGTGATTGTTATGCAAGGAAAAATATTAAATATTCTTGGAAAAATGTCTGTGCAGAAAGGAACTCTTCAGAAAATTGCTTTATCATCAAATCATTACTCTATAGAATTTCTCTACATCTAATATGAGAACATTTCAATTATTCAAACGTCTCTAGATGGGTAGTATCAAGGCAGTGTATACAAGATTTCTGAAGATAAGAAACTTATTACCTCATTCTATTCATTTGAACAATGAGAGGGACGCTGTGCTAATATGGAAGGCAACTATCAGAAAATGTCTTTATTTAATGTGCACTTTTTCTTTTCTCAACAATATTTAGAGTTATGAAGCAGTATTTTCCATGGATCTCAAAATTATTATTATATACTGTATATATATTTTTTTAAATTAAACTTCAGGGGGTTTCAGCAATTCAGTTTCATTTACCTTTTACACATTATAAATCACCTGTTGTTGTTCTAGTATCATTATGTAAGATATAAGCCACTGTTTATAAGTTTCTGACATCTGAGTGACAGTTGTAACTTCCGAACATCAAAAGCAGTCAGGTGGTAGTTTATCATCAGCTATTGCTTATGGATTAATATGGGTGGAGTGGGGTGAATTATCAACAAAATGAAATACAGGGACATGGAAACTATATAAGGTGTGTGTGTGTATGGTGGTTGGAGGCAGCTAACACTTGAGGGACAAAGTGAAGAACTGATGTTATCAGGCAACACACAATGACTTAGAAAAAGAATTCACAATATACAAAAGGAAGTGTGAGGTGAGTATGATGTATAAACAATTTATTAATATGAATAAAGGTTGTATTATATCATCATGTATTAAATGTATTATATCATTAAGACTGAATGTAATAATTAATGTGTTTCTTAACTTACCCAGTCCATCCGCCTCATTTTCCTGGCAGGCGGACCATCCCAACCATCACGACTACTGCCTGCTGAATCCTGAACAAAAGTACAAAAAAAGCATTATATTTAACAAGACTAATCATTATCAACACAACTGATCATAGAACAATCATCATCAAACTCTAGAAAACTCTAGATATTGACACTGAACAGTAATGTATACAACTTACCGAGCCTAGAACACTCTTGAGAATATCGATAGCGATACGTGACTCCTTGCTGCTGATGTGCCCAAACTCACTAAGTGAGCGGAGAAGTTCCGTTGCCTCCATCCCAGGTCGTTTACCTCCACCTCCACCTCCACCCCCACCCCTGGAACTCATACCACTGCCACTCTGCCATGGGTTGATGCTTTGGCTGGTAGATGGACCATCACGGTACCTAGGACTGCCCTCACAAATATGCTTTGGTTAGGTTACATATAACACAGGTTTAGGAAGGCTATGTTTATAACCTCTGGTTGGGATACATCGAGGTTTAAGGTGCTAGTCAAACCAATAGAGATAAGATTTTGCATTTTTTTCAGCTTAGATTATTACATGATAAAAATATGATGTATCCTTACATATCAAAAGATAAAAGTAAAAATTAATGATTCTCTTCCAACTTACTTGTACTGATTGTAGTCTTTATATCCCCTTGAGGATCCTTCTCTGCCACCTCCACCTCCACCTCCACCATCACTCCATCGGTGCCTATCTCCACCATATCTCCCTCCTCCTCCACCTCCACCACCTCTGTGACTGTATCCCCGTCCACCACCACCACCTCCATCTCGTTTGCCCCAAAAGCCCCCTCTTCCCCGGCCTCTGTTGGGATAAAGGAATAAAAATTTCAACAACACAGCACAATTATAATGCCATTCCACTATCTAGTAGAGTGGAATCCAATAGTTTCCACTCTGATGTAGAAACTATCTACTGTTCCAATATCTTAAAAATATACAGAATACAGTACCCTTGCTCATTAGGAAATAAAGTAAAATTCAGTTTAACTCTAGTTAGTAATTACAATTAATCTCATTCAACAAGGAGTACATATAATTAGACATTACACCATGATACCAGTGCCATCTCCCTCCCATCCAACCTAACATCAAAATCATCATCTATGCAGATGACCTACACAGTACATACAAATTACCTCACAGCATACTTCAAACCAACAAGTTGTTAAAAATATGTAACTGTAGATTCACAGTCTTATGCAGACCCTAGACAGACAAGAATCACTAACAGCACTTGGACCAGATGGAGTTCACCCTACAGTACAGAAGGAACGTGCTACTAAGCTTGTACTGTATATCCTCTTTTTATGATCTACCAAGCCTCACTGGCCATAGGGAAGCTGCCTCAAGACTGGACTAGAGCCATTGTCAGCCCTATTTTCAAGAAAGGGAGTAGAACCAATCCAATGAATTATAGACCTGTAAGCCTCACCTCAGTCCCCTGTAAGGTAATGGAGAAAATTCCATAAAGTGAGATTGTTGACCACCTGGAGAGCAACAACCTGCTGAATGGATTTAGGTCAAGGAAATCCTGCCTAACACAGTTGCTTGAGTACCTGGAGGAAGTAGAAAGCAAAGTGGACGACCGGGGACAATGTCGACATCGTATATCTTGACTGTCGGAAGGCCTTTGACACTGTCTCTCACAAGTGCCTCCTTGCAAAATTGGAGGTGCTTGGAGTGAGGGGTAAAGTCTCCAGGTAGATTCAAAACTTTTTGAAAAACAGGAAGCACAGGGTCAGCATCAGGGGGAAATATTCTGAATGGCTAAATGTTTGGAGTGGAGTCCCACAAGGAAGTGTCCTTGGGCCAGTCTTGTTCCTAGTATTTATTAATAATCTCCTCGAGTCAACCCAGTCCAATGGAAAACTCTTCACTGACGAGGCTAAAATATACCAGAGGATAAAGAATGCTGATGATGGAGTAGCCTTGCAACAGGACCTTGACAAGCTGAAGGAATGGAGCCGGAAGTGGCTACTCCAGTTCAATAAAGAAAAATGCAAAGTGATGCATATTGGCAGGAATAATCCGGGATATGATTATTACCTTGGTCCATCAGCTCTGGAAGAAACTGTCGAAGAAAGAGACCTGGGAATCATCAAGACAAGTGAGCAAGGCTGCAGCGAGTGCCAACTCTATGTTGGGACTCTTGAAGAAGACCATGACCTGTCTGGACTCAAGAGATGTTGCTTACTCTTTACAATTCTTTGGTCAGACCATGACTTGAATACTATATTCAAGCATGGTCACCCTCCACAAGAGGAGATATAGAGAAGCTGGAGCAGGTACAGAGAAGAACAATAACACTAGTCCCTGAATTGGCAGGGTATGCCTTATGAGGAAAGATTAACTCGGCTGGTCCTCACCACTCTTGAAGAATGAAGGATTAAAGGCGATATGATCGAGACTTTTAAAGTACGGTACTGAAGAGCTTCAACAAGGTTGGCAATGACGATGAAGATTACCTAAGGCTGGTTCCCATAGGTCATCACTTGGCAACCAGAGAGCACAACCTAAAGTTGGCAAAACCGCACCACAGAATAATCAAAAGGAACAAATTCTTTAGTTCCAGGTTTATCAACAAGTGGAACAGTCTCACTGAAAAAGCAATTACCAGCACCAGTATTAATATGTTTAAGAATAGATATGACCAGTTTGAGACCGTTCGTAAATTGAGAAGAGGCACCACTTATGAGTTCTAGACTCTCTTGCCTCTTATACTTTCACTAAGGTAAACTTCACTTAGGGAAACACCTGCTGAAACCCTAAAATACTCGGCCTCACACTGGATTTTCATTATATATGACAAAGACGGTAAAGCCTGAGGTCAGAAATGTGGGTTTATCAAATGAGAAGGGAATCAATAGTGAGATGGGCTAAAAGGAGAGCAACATGCCTCTCAGTTTTTTCTCAATGGAAAACTGTAAATTTGTAGAGCAATGGTTCTTAACCTGGAGTAAGTTTCCCCAAGGAATACAATATTTATTTCACCTATTAGCCTATTCAACAGCTGTTAAATTATATTTTCTCCAACACTAGATGAAGCTTGGCACTAACCTGTAGCGGTCACCACCACCACCACCACCACCACCACCGCCATCGCCATCTCCATGGTATCCAGGCATCTGTAACAGGGACATAATTTACTTATCCACACCATTAATTAAATTAAATGTTCCGGTACATTACCATATTAAAAGACTCAGATGCAACAAAGCCTTCTGGTCTCCTTGTCATTACTTATTATTATTATTACTTATATATTATACATATTACTTATGCCAACCTTCTCCCCAGCAAATATTTATATTTTTATATTCTTTCATACTGCTCAATAGTATTCCAATCCATTTTGACAATATGCTAGTTCACCATAACCCATTTGTTTACCCCAACAGTTCAATTCTTGCTTTATCTTTCTAATCAGGCTAGTACCGGTACCCTACTAACATATTCCAGATGACAGATAAGTAGAACATGGCCACTCAAATATCAGCATTTGGTAAATATCGAAAGAATTATCGTTATTGCGTGTGATTACCTTCATTACTCACTTATTTAGACCATTCTAAGACTATTTTCTTCTATGGCATTTCCTCCGCATTTCCAGGAGGTCCCAGTATTTTGCCCAGGTTAGGTCCCGGTTGTCTGATGTGGTCTAGGTTGGGTTAGGTAATGTCAGGCTAATTTCAAAATGCCCCATTTGAATATGCCCTATCTTGGCAATGTGGCATTTTCAGAGGAAAATATTTTTACTTGTTCTATTGATTGTGGCCCATAATATTCAGAGGAAATAACTTTTTTTTACCCATACTTGACCTGACCTGACCTAACCAAAACAGGACCAAGGCAGACTACCGGGACCTAACCTGGGCAGACTACTGGGACCTAACCTGAGCAAACTACCAGGACCTAACCTAACTAGGCAGACTACATGGATTGTCCAATGTTTACAATGGCAGGAAAACACTGAACTCAGGCTTTGGAGAGCTGAAATTTTCGATATGCTATTATACCAAAAATAAGAGCAACCTCCTCTTAAATTCATTACACATGAACATATTACATTGTTCCCTTGTGAAATATACACAAAATGTAAATGTTGGCCACGTGGACCTCTTATGCAGAAATACCGAAATGCCATAGAAGAAAATCGTCTTAGAATGGTCTACATTAAATTAGTGGGTAATGAAGGTAGAAAAACCATACGCAATAATGGTAATTCTTTCAATATTTACCAAAAACATAATCAATAACGGTAATTCATTCAATATTTACCTTATTTTCTAGTATTATAAACTTTGGGGGGGAGGGGGGTTACTAAACACATACAAACAAAACCAATTAAGTTAGACTAATCACCCAACTCACCATTTTGATGTCTATTTACTGGTATATAGGATGACTTGTTATATGGAACTTTTAGTGTTGTGTCCCATAAAATAATACAATAAATACACTTGATTTGTTGATTCGTCTTCCACTGTTAGTCCTTCCTTCTGGAATTACAGAGCTTGTATTGTCCCATAAATAATCAAATAAACACTTTATTCGTCTGCTACTGGTCCCGTTTTAATCACCCAGTCTTCCTTCCTTTTCTTCTTGTTATATAGAGCTGGTGTTGTTTCCCATAACGTTAAAATATACAATGAATTTGTGACATTTTTCTTCCACTTCTCAACGACAACACGGTACGGGCATTGACGGGATTCACACACTCCTGGTGCTTTGGGAACTTGGGACTATATTATATTAGGTTTTTTTTTTTACCAACTACACTGTGTTGTCTTATCTAGTCTTATTTTTAGTATACCGGAAATTAATTGCGTCTGTGCGACATTAAAACCTGATATAGATCATATAAAGGAATTTTATCTAATGATCAAGAAATCTCAGATCTATTCGCAATTGAACAATATTATACTGATGCCTGTATGAATTTTTACAGAGACCGGACGGGCTTCTTTGGTGAATAATCGCATCAATTTATTTCATTATGGGGTTACTTCTCTACATGAATATTAATTGAGATTAAATACAGCTACTAATGCATTTCATGTGAAGTACAGCCAAGAGGATGATAGTGATGGACCCATGGAGGTATAATATAGATTATACACTCTCACTCATACACACATATACACTCTCTCTCTCTCTTAATAATTATACCTCCATGGCTGGACCAGAGTCCAAGGAGTGTTGGAGAGCAACTAAACAGTTCGAAAATGTGTCTTCTAAACCTCTTTCAACTTTGAGAATGGTTTGGAAAATTCACTTGATCGAACTCTGGCACTCTGCTCAGTTGCTCTCCAAGACTCCAGTCCTTGGACCCTGCCAGCAGGCTGGTCCAGTACTATCAGCCATGGCTGTACCTTGGGAGTATTGTGTGGGACCCGTTATCCATTGTGGGCAACACATGGAAAACACTTTCCAGTTTCCTTCCGTTGTTTGGTGTATTATTATCGTTGCTGTAATAGAAGAATTGCCGAACCGAAGTTTAGACTGATACATGTTAAATAAATATGTAAATGGAGTGCTGCTTCCGTGTACCCATCTAGATTTGAGCAAGACTATTATATTTGCATATAGTACTTTTTAGTAGTTCCCCCTTATATCTCACCATTTTCTGTGACCAAGGTTGAAATATTGCATCTCCAAACCCTATCCGTCGTTAATGGAATTGATGTGGTCAGCTGTATCCCATGCTATCCATGATTCCCATTTCATGCAATGAGTTAATGAACAAACCCTAACTGAGCTAAGAAAAGTATCATACGTTGCAAATAATTCCATAGCTGCACGACCTCATCTTAACATTTAATGGCTGTAACAATTTTTATATACATGTAGCAAACTCGCTTGGTCGCCTATTCGTAATGTTAAAAGTCAGCCTTAACACAGTAGATATACTAAATAAATAAATACTGGCATATTGTGTGAATGTTTCAAATACACTGAATCACAGAAAGGAGGTTTGAAATTGTTGGTTTCTTTCATTTTGTTTTGTATTCAGAACAAGCAGCAGAATGTGTGGTAGAAATGCATTCTACTGTACTACACTGTGCCTTAATAGACCATAATTTAGTCTTATAGTACACTGTAGAATTCAATCATATAAATGCAGTATATAACTTTCCTGACCACCTACAGTAGGCCTACTATACATTAATTAAAGCATATGCAATAAATAAATGGCAATTTTTTCTTTTTTTCTTCAATTGCATATTGAATTGGTCTTAAGTGGAAATACAATATCTCATACATCATACAGCTTTACAATATATTGTCATTTGTATTATCCACTTTAATAAATAATTGAGGATACATTCATGTAACAACAATCATTGATAAAATTGGTTACAAGATTCTTCACCCAACATGATATATATAACATCCACAAAAAATGCATCTACACTATTATCATGCATTCACTCCTTTGTTTATACAGTACTATTGGCTGTGGCTTCACACGAATCTGCAAATCTTTAAATAGCGAAGTAATTCTTGTCTTAGGAGACAAGCTATGCACAAGCCATAAAAGCTTGGTAAAGCACTTTTATAACCAAGTTTAATTAATCTCTCCATTCAGTGACACAAGTGCAGCATCTCTGTCAATTCATACTGTTCAGTGGGCGGCAAAATTCCTGTTGCCACATCTGTCAAGTTATGAAGTACAGAATGAAAATACTGTATAAGCTTCACAGGCTCATAAATTGGACAACCAGAGAAGTTTATTAATTCCCCACTGGATATGGTAGTTATGTAAGGTGAATACTGTATGTATATTTGATGATCAGCCTTTATGTTATCCTTCATGAAGTAGGTATGCGGGGCAGCAGGAATTTTGCCGTCGACTGTACAGCCAAGGCTGATAGTACTGGATCAGGGACCAAAGAGTGTTGGAGAGCAACTGAACAGAGTTCGAAAAAGTGAGTCTTCTAAACCTCTCTCATCGTTGAGAATGGTTTGAAAAATTCACTTGTTCGAACTCTGTTCAGTTGCTCTCCAAAACTCCTTGGACCCTGGTCCAGCACTATCAGCCATGGCTGTACATATGATGAGGAATTACTTCACTTTAGAGTATGATTGCAGTTGTGCTAAAAATTCTATAGAAGTTTAGTCCTCCCCACCCCTTGAAAACAGGGAAATAGGATATTGATGATGAATGTAAATGCTCCATAGCATAATTTACTTTACTTTACCAAGGGACTGTAAAATTTCTGCTCCATTTTGCTAACATTACTTGCTTGTGTTATCAGATTCTGGAATACCGGTAATCTCATATTTGTATTGTTCGATTAATGTGTAACAAGTGTACCCAACATTTATGTTTCACCATGAATGATACAATATAAAAAAATGTGTGATTATATGAAACACATAAGGGTGAAGGAGTAAGAAAGCCATTAAAGTAAGCTTCTTTCACATAGTACTCCTACTATTTCATGGCTGAA
Organism: Petrolisthes manimaculis; assembly: GCA_034508575.1. Taxonomy (NCBI): domain Eukaryota; kingdom Metazoa; phylum Arthropoda; class Malacostraca; order Decapoda; family Porcellanidae; genus Petrolisthes; species Petrolisthes manimaculis. Next base: position 71,588 of record JAWZYT010002096.1, on the reverse strand, counting down.
TAGAAAATTAAATTGTTCTTTTCAAAAATATAATACAATTATAGAACAATTGAATACTGTACTTCACATACTATTTCAAAATTGATATGATCATGACTGTTCCGTAATAAAGGGCTAAGAGAGCCATCATAAAATTAATGAGAATGAAATATGACATCTCTTATGACAAAATGAGTCAACATAACTTTTGTGCAGATTATCAATTTTGGTGTAAAAAAAAATCAAAACTGCATTACGAATCATTGGTACGGTTATGCCAATAAACAAATTCATACAGTTGAGTACCTATGCAAAAACAATAATTCCAGGTAACATTTCATATCTTTGCTACTGAAGATAAAAAGCAAGAGAGAGACCTCTAAATTTCAACTGATACTGCAGTAATCTACACTTTTTCATCATGAATGAAATTTTGCAGGAAACATACATGCACATATTCCTCTAAAATTCACTGAAACTTAAGTTTTCACCCATTCTCCAATTTGTTCCAAAGTAATTAGCAGAAACCCACAAATCTCCAGAGCAAATCAACCACAAGAATGGAGGCTGAAGGAAATATAGTAGGTGCTTATATAATTGATCCTTTAGTTTCTGACACCCCTGGCCCTAACCGAACCACGTGAACTCCTGGCCTGCAAACCCCCTCTGGACCCTTGCCCCCGAACCTCTCTCTCTTCAGTAACGTCCTCATTTTCATCATCTGCTTTCTCTTCATCCTCATTACTCTCTGCTCTCCCTACTTCCCGTTGTGAGCTCTCCATGCTAAAAGATAATATGGTATCAGAGTATGCAGAATTCTGCTTTATAAAAGCAAATAACGGGAGGATACGTGTGTAACAATTAGGAAATTGCCCTGTACAATAAGCGAGTGAATTATTATGTATGTACATGTTTGTGAGGAGATAAAGATGTGATTCAGAGGCAACTACAATGCATGTTTTGCTTTCACGTGCAAACAGTCCACTTACTGTACATGTTCACACTTTAATCCTTCAAGATTCACCAGAACATCTTCAGGACTTTGTCTACCCTACAATACTTTATCTCGGATCTCCACTTTCATGCTCCATTCCTTACACAATACTGTTCAGACATTAAATTTTAAACCCCTTTATTTCTTCCATCCTATCACCTCCTACCACTATCTCACAACCAATCTCAGTTGGTACTCTTTTATTATGTAGGGTACAGTATTACAAAGTTTATCATGTCTGCTTCTGCTCTCTCGGAAACCATCACCTTACTGATACTTATATTAAACTTTAGTTTTCTTCTACATACCACCTAAAAATGATCCACCACCCTTTGCATCTCCCTTTCACTCTCTTCCAGTAGCAGTCATCCACAAATAATTTTGTCAATAGGAGACCATTTCACTTCATCCAGCCTCACCTTGGCACTCAAGTATCCCACTCTTGGTTTCATCTTCCACAGACAGCAGTCCATGTTGATACTAAACAGCCACAGTGAATGTACAAGACTCACCTCATTTGGTATATCATATATCATTGGACTTGAGAATTAAAACATAAAGAGGATAAGCTAATTTATTGGGTTGTGATAAAATCTGTTAGAAATTGGGTTAGTTTTGGAAAACCCTGTCTATTTAAAGTAGATTTTAATCCCTTAGCTGACTTAATGGAATCTGTTTCCACTTACAAATAAAAAACATTAAAAATAAGCTAAACACAATGATAGTGAACTCACTCCTTTTTCTCTTCATCATGATCTGTATCTACTTTCTTCTCTTCTGCAATCTCCTCAAATTCCTCTCCAACATTTGCCAGGCAGGACATGTCCTCCTGAAAGAAGAAGTTGAGTTAATGCAAATCTGTCTTTTTCCTACATGAAATATAAAAAATTGTGTCCATCACAACCAATGATATAAATTACGGAGAATGAAGAAAGGAATAAAATTCTACGAGAGTGAAAGGGGATCAAGTGTAAAATACACTTTGGGTACATTGATGAGGCAGACAGCTTTCCACTGGAAGGTATCTAGCACCCTCTTTGTGGAAAACAGTCTCCAAATATGACAATAGTATTCAATGCAGTTATGCATCATACCTTTGTAAATCTTTTATCATTGGGAGGACATACAAATCAACCTGTGGAATCCAAAGAGGATAAAGTATTCTTAGATGCATTTTTAGCTAGGATAGTTATTGAGGCTTCCTTGAAAGATTGGATGCAACTTGCTGGAGGTGAGAATTAAATGAGTTTTCTAATGAGTAGAAATTCCATTTGTACAATAGCTCCCACATCAAATGTACTAAGAAAAATACTCACCTGCATGTCATCACTGATATCATGAACAGCCTTGTCTTCATGTTCTTCTGTCTCATCTTCACTCACGGGATGGTCTTCAAGCTCACCCCTGTCATCTTCATCATCACCTCTTGCCCCATCATCATCACATGTTTCATCAACAGTCTCCATGTTGTCTATGTCTTCGACACTGAACTCCTCTCCCTCATCACCCTCCCCATTTCTTTTATCATCATCATCTTCCTCCTCACGCTTCCTCTTCCGCTCTTCTTCCTGTTTCTTCTTTTCTTCTAGTTCTTTTGCTTTCTTGGCTTCCTCTTCTAGTCTCTTACATTCCTTTTCCTTCTCCTCCTGTGCATATATTAAAAGACAAAATAAGGTCTTAAAATTTATCTTTTGTCCCATATTAAAAAAAAAAAAAAAAAAAAAATCAAGATTCCATTTCCATTGTATCAAGGGATCAGGGAAGGTGAAAAAGTAAGACAAGATCCCGTGGAGAAAAAGTGGAAGATACATAAGCAAGTCTTTGAGAGAATGTAGCAGAGGTGAGGCAGAAGATTATATTGCAAGTCATGTAAGAAACAAGTAGTACTATGGACAGAGAGGTAGAGCAGAAGGCAAGTGTATAATGAGCTTTGATGGAAATTGATCGAGAAATTTTGGAGGGAAGTATTGGAATAGAAGAAGTAAAGACTAGCAAAGTGAGAATGGAGGAGTAAATGTGAGTGGAAGTAAAGTAGGGAAATGGGTATGGAAGAGACATTTTGAGCACCTCATAAATTTGTGGATGGGAGAAGAGGCCTTAGTGACATGCATGAGAATGGAAACAAGTGGTAGATGACAAATGAGAAGGAGTAAATTACCTGGAGTCTGTTCAGGTGAGCGATGATGTTATTGTAGTGTATCAATGAGCGAAAGTGATCTTGGGCTTGCTTTGCACTTGCCAGTCGCTCCCCAGGACAAACTTCACATCGGTAATACGATTTTGGGGAGACGAAGTTCAATCCTGGTGGATGGAAGCCAAAACTATAGTCAAACTTCATTATTTGCAAGGGTTGGTTTTTAAAATCACCCTCAATAATCCAATTAGTTGATTCTTGCAATTACATTAATAAAGCAACCATTTATGGAAGATATATAGAAGTGTTAAGTGATGCATTTGTAAAATTCATAAAAGAAGAGGCCAAACTTCAAAAATATATATATAAATTCATAAATAGCAAACAAAGTTAAAAAGGCATAGCAAATACTAACAAAGTAAACTTTATGCAAAGGATTTATCTTACCTTGAGGAACGCAGGGATCATAAGGTGCAAGCGTCTCAGGGCTGGTGACATCTGGTTGGAGGCTCGTTTTACGTAGTTCTTTTAAAGTCTTAATAAAGTTTTTCCCTTCATCTGTGATGCAACAAACAAAATATTTTCAAAATATAGTAGTTATCAATGTAACATGACTCGCTTTTATTAGCAGAAGCTTTTAATTAGGTACATTTAAGATTCATCTGAGATAATTTTCAATACTTTTTAAATTTCTTTATAGTCTTCCTTCAGAGAAGAATATTCAACTACAACTGCATTAACAATCTTCCTCATACTATTGTTTGGGTAATCATCCTAAAACAAGACATAATAAGGTGACACTGAGCCATGTTTGGCCCTATATTTTCTAAATGTCAGCAGCTGTAACTTATCTGAAAATACTAATTATCATCATCATTTTCGTTTAACGTCCGTATTTTCCCATTTAGGATGGGGTTGGACGGGAGATGACTGCTCTCCACATCCGCACTCTCTGCCCACTTAAGGGCTGCCCGGGACTGGGCCATTTCTGGTGTGATTGCCATCATCATTTTTTGTTGGAGTGAAATTTGTAATGGTTAGCATGCCCTTGCTTACAACCACCATAGGTATCGGCGGTGGGCCTAGCCTTTGCCTGTCAAAGGCATACCCTACAAGGCAGCAGGGGGTTTGGATTCAGATACTAATAAATAAAAAATATATATATGATAAATAATAAATAAATAAATATAATATTAATGAATATTTCTTTGCTTTGTCGGCTTACATGTACTGTACATTAATTCCGACTAATTAAATTATGATAATCATGAGTGTATTATATCTACAATGAAAATTTGTATTTGTATTTATTATTTTTCACCAAACAAATTCAAATTTGGAAATAATAGTTAAAGTTGTAAATTGGGGTACGATTATGGTAGGAACTTGAATTCACAATTCAGTTTACATTTTTAACAAATCCTTAACATTGTAGAATATTGTATATGTAAATAGAAATCTTAATATGTCAACCTACCGCTCATCCTCACACAAGTGTCATCATCTACCTCTTTCTCTTCTTCTGTCTCCTTTTGTTTTTGTTCCTTCTCCCACTCTGCCTGTTAAGATGATGACAGCATTCAAAATAATTAACATTAAAAAGTACTTAATCACAGAGCTAAATATTAACTACTAAATATATTTGAGAAATAATAATTTTATTATACTGGCTGCTTAATTACATTTTATATATAAATTCATATTATATGTGCATGAATTAAAACATTTATTGTGGAACATCTACTGAACATTATGAAAAAGAATTCTTAATTTCTTATAATGAGGAAAACCATAGGACAGATTCAAATATTCAACATGAAAATACTGGAAAAAAAACCCTGGAGAATGATTGAAACACATGTTTGTGACTACAGGACAGAAGAAATTATCATGTGATAAAGTACATGCATTATGCAAAAAAAATTGACTGACCTTAAGGTGTTCCAGTGAGAGGCGGTGCTCCTCCAAGTCAGCACGATTGAAGAAAGTGTTGTTGCAGCATTCTACACGTAGATAGTTCCTCAGAGCCTGAGAGGGTAGGGCACACTGTTATTATTTATATATTTTTTTTATAGCAGTAGAAAGTATAAGTTTTTGGTACAGCCATTTCCAAATGCATTGTACCACTCATGCTTCACCAGCTGATATAGAGAAGCTACATATATGAAAAGAAGAAAAAAAACAAAATACGAACATACTTCAATAAAGGAAGTCCAAAATATCGAAAAAACATTAGCAGAAAAAAAAAAAATCCTGGTGATAAGCGACTCATACTCAGATATTCTGGTGTGTTAATTTAAACAGTATTAAAATATTCCATGGTGTAAATTAAAACAGTTTGTCCCCTAATTGAGGTTGGCATGGTGTGGAGGGGGAGATACTGTGGTGCTTGGGGTTTAACACCAGGTTGGAGTACTTACAATGTGCTCAACAGTCTTTGCATGCTCTCGAATGTAGCCAAACACCTCACATTGGCACTTGCGACACCTCATGATTGGGCCCTTCAAGTTACGACGCTGGTTCTTCAGGATACGTCGTTGAGCTGCCAACTGATATTACAAACACTGAGTCAGTGGTAAATATCAATGCAGAATAAGCCACAAAAAATTTCAAACAAATTATAAAATATGAAAGGCTCTATAAATACATAAAATAAATTACAATATTACTTAATATTCATAACTGCCATAATCCTGTTCTGCCTTTTACATTAAATTGTCCACATTTCAATTGCACATCTTCTGAAAATGTCTTATTTTCTATCACAGCGTTTCATTTCAAGGATCTTAATATTTATTCTCTGGTTAATTAAATTTCCACCTTAGTATAACAATATCAATTAATTAACCCAATATCATATTATCACTTTACTGTACCATAAAAGTAGATCTGACCATAACCATAGATTTAACTATCTGAACATTAACGTTGGCAACAAAACTTTCTTATCAGAAGTAGCTAGATGGAGTCATTGTGGATACCTCTCCAGGATGCAACATAGCACCCCATTCTATTAAACACATTATGGAAAACTGCAATGCATACAATCACACAACATACACTCTTTGAGAGCACTGTAGGAAAGCCCAGTTCAGGCCATGGCCTTCCTCAAGGACTTGGGGCTGCTCGGCCAGACAACTTGAGAAACTTCAACAACAAAAGGCTCTGTGAAGCATTTAATCCTTTCAATCTTATTTTATCGGATAAGTCGTACCTATTTCCGTATCAATCTAAAATCCTGGGCTAAAAGAGTAAAAATATCCCTGCTACAAAATATTCAGTAACTTTAATAGCAACTGAAATTATGGCTAACCTTTGAATCAGATCTGAGGAAACGGAGTATAGCTGCACCCTTGGCATGGAAGGAGTATCTTACGCTTTCATGGTTCCTGCTCTCCATGTGACGTGTGTATGCCTGTATGGGGAAAAAAAAAGAACAATGAAAATATGCACATTTTCAATAACTATTTGTTTGTTTATTGTGTTACAAAAATCATCAATACACCATTCTCTTCTTTCAAGGGGTGGGTACGCTCTAATGTCATTGCAGGTACAGGCATGGGGTCCAGCTCTGAAAGCTATTTGAACTTTTAGTGGGGTCCCCAACCCTCTTTCCCTCCCCTGAATCGAGGCTGACTGTACCATTAAAAGAATTGTGGGCAATGGGGATGCCACTTCCCTACCTGCATTGGAATCTTTGATTATTATTGACTATTGTTTTTCTTACTAACTCTTAGCTCTTAGTCGATTTACTAGTACATAACAGTAATTTAACTCAACTATCAGTCTTATGGGAACTGAATGCATATGAAAATAATGGAGATGCTGAAACATCCTTCATTTTCCCCTTAGCTATTGTCTCACCTTGACATCGGGGAACTTGGAGAGATTACACATATGGCACTTGAGCGCTTCCTTTGGCAGCCAGGTGATCTCTTCAGTCTGAGTGGGGTATTAAGAGTAATATTAGACCATGTGAGTGTTGATGATACCAATAATTATAATTTGTTGTGGGCTTTGTGGTATAGTAGTACCGTAATGAAATTTGTTTAATAATAAGTGGATGACGCACATCAACTAGCAGTATAATCGGATTTAACTACTGTATACAAGACCTTACTGCACAGCAGATATCCACTTTGTTTATGTGCCATACATTGTACCATAAAAAACATCACATACAAGTCAGCTCCTCACCTCCTTTTTTTCATCTTTTTCTTGATCTTCACTTTTCTCCTTCCTTTCTTCTCCATCTTTGCCTACAGCCTCTTCTGCTTCCTTTTTTGCCTCTGGTTTGGCCTCCTTGATGGCGTCACTGTAAGGTATCTCCAGTTAGTTACATTATGCTCTACCCCACACCATGTAAATATTACCCTGAAAATCCCAAATTGAACCCAAAGATCATGTTTAACATTTACAAACTGTAAACGTATAAACTGTTGCCTTTTCTTCTGCATATATACATACATTAAAATGACAATATGGTAACTATACCATCAGGGACTCTAATGCTTATTCTGATAAATTACTTAAAAGTTCTGTTATTTCATCAACACAGCTTCACATTGTAAAGACTGATATTGTCAATAACATAAATAATGCTCAATGTAACTGCTTGCTTTCTGTCTCACAATGGTTTTCAGTTAATATGAACGTCAACACTAACAAACTGTAGTTATGTTAGTGTAAAACAAATTACACATTCTGAGTATATTCACAAAAAATGTGTAAAGCATAAAATACTGGGACTTTACAAATAAAAATAATATATTAAAAAAATAATTTTTCTGTACATAGTGACAAACTAACGCGGGATACTCACACAGAAATGTGCTTTTGGTACACACATTTACAAGGAGTATCAGTTGGAATAAACTGTTATAACCTGAAGGAGATGAGGGAGGTGAGATGCAGAGAGAGGAAGTGCAGTTACTCATGAACCAGATATACAGTGCTCAGGTCATATAATGCCCTTTCAGACTTCCTTGGTATTAGATAGTGTCAACGAAAAGGTGGCAATTTTTTCATCAAGATTTATGGTTGATAACTTGCAGATCAATAAAGTAAGGAAGTGGCCAGCTGGTGCCCTGTGTGTGGGTGCGGGTGTGGGTAAGGACAGTAGAGGGACTGTCTTGAGAGCATGGCCACCACCAGCTGGCCTTGGTGCTGCCTGCGACCTCACACTAACCCATGGCACATTCACCTCACAAGTCATTCATCTGAAAAAGTAAAATTCAGCGGTGAGAGTCGAGTCTCTCGCTGTCTGTGGCCCCATGGCAGCTTACCTCTGGGGAGCTGGGGAAGAGTCCCCCTCCTTGGCCTGGGCATCTCGGCCACCTCCCTTACTGCTCCTGGCATCATGCCAAGATTTGCCTCGGCGGGCCTTGGCCATCCTGCGGCCCTGGTGGTCCCCAGCCCCATACTGGTCAGAATAGGGTTGGGTGGGGCTGCTCCAACCCCGGCGCTCCCAGGCGCGGCGGGGGCGGTAGTGTTGCTCACGTGGTGGATACTTGTGTGGACGCATGCCCTCCTGTGGAAGACACTCTGCACTCAGCAAATGAGTTGCCTTCACCACTGGCCCCAGGGTTGCTCAACCCATCACCCACTCTGGATCAATGTGCTGAACACTATTACTTTATCAGTACTCAACACTGGAAAACAAGCATACCAGTACAGTATATGAAGTATAGAACACCCTACAGACTGTGAACCAATCACCGGTTTTGACCAGTCTGTAACTGAGTACAAAAGATTTCATTTCAATGTCATATTAGGAAATTATTCCAGTTTATTCATAAAAAAATTTGCTTGAAAAGCAAAAATATGAATTATCAGTTCCATTTAATAAAATTCATTTTAGGATGTTGGTGAAGCCAAATAAAGATGGTAGAGGACACCTTGAAGTATCTTCACCCATGATGAAGACGATGACGACGAAAACTGTGTTGTATTTCACATCCCACACCCTCTGCAAAATCCTTTATCACAAATTTCTCACACAAAATTCTTGAAGCTTACACTGGAACCGGTAAAACTTCAGTAAAGAAACATGCAGGTAATTAACTGCTTCATGTTTTAACATACAAAAAAAAAAAAAAAAAATGAATCAACTTAAAATTGTTAGCATTATTTTAACACAAACATTGTTGGGAATCTGGAAAATAATTTAAACTTTTTATATCTATTATCCAATGCTGAAGGATTTGAATGATAGCATAAAACATCATAGACAATACTGTATATTGTACTATACAGGTAGTGTAAATTCTGTTTGTGTACTCAGAGTGCTATTTTTTATTTTTTTATCTGTATACCAAAGATTTACTATATGGTTATCTCTCAAGTATCAAGACACCCATTATCTAGAACAGTGGTTCCCAAACTGGGGGCCATATAGAAGAATGTAGGGGGCCATAATCTGAGGCTATGCATAAATAAAACCAAAGGAGTTTAGCGGGTAGGTAGCCAGTGGAGGGAACTTACAGGTTCAGTACAGGTTTGTGCAATGCCTTGTTTGCCAGACACATGAGTAATACGTCCTTTTTTATATGATTGACATAAAACAAGACATGGGGATGTATTAGGGAAGCAAGATAATTTTAACTTAAAACATAATTCTAATCTAAGGCTTCCTAAGCTGTGTATTCTGTATGATAACCTGGTCTTGAATCTTATGTATCAGCAAGGATGTTCATATTATTCAGTTAATGGGTTATGGTTGTGGCCTTGTTGGGGGGGGGGGGGGGCATAGACAAGGATCATGTATGAAAAGTGGGTAACGACCAGAAAAAGTTTGGGAACCACTGATCTAGAACATACTACTGACTGGAGGTCTTAACCATTCATTAAGTTGGATTTTAACTGAGCTCTTCTATTCCATGTTTCATCTCTTGGTGAACAGAATATAGACATTATCTAAATTAGAAGAAAATCTAAAAAGCAGACTCTACTGTACCAGTTCCTGGAACAATGTATGGCTTCTTCAGCAGTACCTAAACTGTAAAACAGACATAGTATGTACGAAAAATTCCTTGTCGTTATTTGCTCCTAAATAAAGACATTTTGAAAAATGACCTTGGGGTAAAATAAGAAGATAATCTGTAATAATAAAATGCCTTGAACTGTACTCACCCAATCAACACGTCGCTGCTTTCTTTGGGGTGGTCCCTGCTCCCACCCACCTCCCCCACCACCACCACCTCTCCTCTCACTCATTGGGGAATCCTGCAAAGCAAGGAAGAACCAATGTAGCAAGTACTATTTCAAAAGTATAAGTTCATCTCAGTCTCTATATAACAATTTAAACTTAAAAGTTTTTCCCAGGCTATCTATTTCCCAAATCTCCAAAACCATAACCAATTCACATTCATACCCTCTTCTCTACCAAAGCTCATCCCTCTTTTCATTTCAAACCTCTCTCTCTTACTCATCTCAACCCCATTCCTCCACCACATTTGGAGTCAGCTTTTCCCTCTTTTCCTCCAACTCACTTTCACACTTTTGTCTGTCTCATATTCATAATAACAAGTTTTAATTCTCTTGGAATACCTATAATATCTGAAAACCAAGACATCTGCATGCAAATGAGGTCGGATTACTTTTTGTACCCATAAATTCCCCAATTCATAACTACAGTCATGGGTGCATAGGGCATGATGTGCGAATAACCAGTAACCATGAAAAAATGCAAAGCACTGGTAGCTGGACACTTGTGTCATATTTTGTCCAATGTTCCCGATATCATTATACAGTACAGTAGTAGTAGTAATAGTAACGTTTCTTGGGGGGAAGGGGTATTATACAATATATGATTATGTATAAAGACCTAATTCCACCTACATTTGACAGGACGACGTTGAGGATGTCAAGGGCCAACTTGGATTTGTCATTACCCATGTGACTTAAATGACTGAGGGATCCCATCAGGTGTGAGCTGCCTCCATGTCCACTCATTCCCCCACCACCTGTACCTGAAGCATGAGCCCCATATTCTGAACTGTGGCCCACCTCTCGAGCGCTCATCCCAACATCCCAAGGATTTACCATATGTCCACTGGATCGCCGAGACTCTCCGTATCTGCAGGACAAAACATAATTATACATTATTAGTTTATTACATAAACATAACAAAGCAACAGAAATTGTAATTATTTATGTGAGAGATACTTTACTGAGATACTTACAGTATTTACTGTATATTCAATTTTTTATACATAATGAAATATACTGTAACAGGCAAATGATACTAACTACAGAGTAAATATCATCTGCATATTCATTTACTGTTAAAAATACAAAGTCTTACTTCCTATTATTTAGGGTCTCACTTTCAAGGAATAGAAGTCCTCCTATGATTACAGATGATACAGTTTGCATTAACTCATTCGATAATAGTTCAATATAATGCTACTAATATTTAATCACCCTTTCCAATTTAAATTTTACAATTCTGGCTATAATGCACCAACCATAGGCAAGCACAATCACAAATGAGTAAACCTATCAGAAAAAGTGAATCAAACAAGGAGTTACAATCAATAAAACAAAGTTGCAAGAATGCTAACAATTTCTATAGTCTATCCCATCCTAGCTTGCAATTGGAGCCTAGCTGTATTTTTAATGCTCGTCTCTGATTGGTCAATATCTCCAGGCAACCTCCGTTCACGCTTACCTTTCCCATACCAAAACATTGCATTTCTCCGAGGTACACTTTTTTTGTTTTTTCTTGGTGCCTAACTTATTTCGCTTAATATCTACTTGGCACTTTGGTAACCTGACAGAATAATGATAGAGGATTACTTTTATCATGAAAAAAATATCCATATCATTAAAAATATACGATTAAATACGAGTTGAAGTGAAACCAGTAGCTAAAAATGTTTATACAGATTTTTTTTATATGCCGATATTTATTTACAAATATTACGATACCATGATTAAAAATGGGTGGATGATGTAGATAAAATCCTCCTGCATGTAATGGTGGTATAAGATTGTAGATAAGACAGAAATTATTGCTGGAAACGTAATTTTAATGCCAAGATGTCAATGAAGATTTCTTTAAAAACCCAATGGAGCATAATGAGATACAGGTAGGACCAGTTTCAACATCTCTATTTTCATTCTACTAAATATTATGAGAAATGACATCTGTTATTGACTTATTCCCGGGGTCACTAACTGAAGGGTTGCGTGTGATCGCCAGCGGTTTTAATATGGAAGTTGGGGAACGGCGTGTTGGCCGATTTATATGTATTTTGTAAAATCTTCCCCGCGATAATTACTGATACATCGTACGTCTGCACTTTAAGATGTTATTATTCAGTAATTATATTAACATCATAGATAAGAATTGGTGTACAACATACAGTAAAACAGCAATTACAAGCATAAAATAGAACAGGGGTTGGCAGAACTAATAACATTTATATTAGTTCATACCTGCACCTTTGGCTTAAAACAAAAAAATACTATGTTTCTGAAAGAACAATGCCCTATGTTAAAAAAATTAAAGCAATCAGAAAGGTTTTTCACCTCTAATTATACATTTTTATGAGGCCGAAATCATGCGGGAAAGAGATCACCCACCGAGATATTCCCCAACTTTGTTGTTAACAATTATTTTATCTGGTGAAAAGTGGCAGTTTTTCTGAGGTTCGTGACGTCGGGAATTGGTGCTCTGGTTTGTGTTTCCCAGGAGAAGTTTGACACCATTCAGATTTTTTATCAAATTTATAATTGGGAGAATTATTTTGTTTATCCTACTTAGGCATTACACAAGTAAACGTTATCCCTATGGCAGCAAGAGGGAATCAAAAGGAAAAGAACCACGAAAACCAATTTCTGATTGATTGCTTCTTTGAAGAAGAATACTCGATGTGTGACACTACTATATATATTGCAACTAATAAACTAGTTACTGGCGACACCAAATGCAGACAAACCAACCTTTCATGTCCATAGCTGCTGCTTGAGTCACGGTAACTGGGTGCTGGGTTGTATCCACCACCTCCCCCTCCCCCTCCACCTCCTCCTACACGCCCATAACCCCGGCCCCCTCCTCCTCCTCCTCCACCACTTCCACGACCACCTCCCCAACTGTTGTAGCTCCCTCTTCCACCACGTCCTTGGCCTCTGTTGAGTTACCAGAAAATGGTGCTGAACTGTTTTTGCAACAATATTATTAAACAGTGGTTTTGAAGAAAATTATAGCATATTTCATGGAAATAATATTGTAAATTAAATATTGCATACAGAGCAATATGAAAAGATGTGAAAGTACAATATGACATAATTTATCAAATTTCAAGACAGTAACTCAATTTTGTTATGATATCTGCGAGAAAATTAAGGCAAATATTGTATAAGCTGCAGCAAATCTATCCATAATTACAGAAATTATCATTAACACTGTAACTATATTAATGTTGTATGAAATACTAAATTAGAGAGCACAGAAGACAGGGTAGAATTTAAATACCATCCACTAACACTCACCTGTAGCGACCACCTCCTCCAGATCTGGAGTCATAATCTCCTTTGTCATAGTGACCAGGCATCTTGGGTATCACAAAGCTCCTGCTGTTGATAATAAATCTATTATTGTACAATAATATGCCGCACACATTTAATACTCCTTTCACTTTTCCTACCAACATTGTATTTGCATTTCTGGAATGAAATACAGTAGGTAATGCTCCATACATACTGTAATTCATACTCCAATAAAGGGCACCTAACTACTTGCTACTTGTCATCAGTCTGCTAACTTTAGGGTCTTTTTTAATTTTCTTGAAGGTCTGTTCTTTTTTATTATCATGGAAGAAGCACCAAGGCCTTAATTTGGTGTGAAACAACCACTGGGATTGGCTTAGGTTAGGTTAAATTGGGTAAGGCCAGCAGGTTAAGATTCATGGGGTTGGGTTGGGTCAAGTTAAAGGTTTTCTCACAATTATATTGACAAAATATGAACAGAACCAAAAATATGCATGGAGAAATATTAATAGTAAAAAAAGTCTAGGTTGAACCGTTCTGAAGAAATACCCTAACTATGTATAAATGTTCATATACTGTAAGGATTCATTTCCATCAATTACCCAGTACTGGTATACCGTACCTAACAGCCTAACTTAACACTAATCCCGACATTAGTACAGAAGTACCGAGTTCACTATAGATGAAAAGTGTCTTAGAATGGTCCAAAATAGTGGGTAATGATACTAAAATATACAACATAGTGAACTCAGTACCTCTATACCTTTACCGTAATCCCTTTGGGCACAAAGACAAACAGTAAAAAATAAAAAAATAAAAAAAATTGTTACCAGTATTATTTTCTAAGGGTCATATGCAAGAGCATTCGTGGTGTATACGATGGCGTGGTACCGGTACGATGGCTCCATAGACAAACAAGTCATTGTACCGGTACCACGCCATCGTATACACCACGGATGTTCTTGAATATGTCCTGTAGATTTGTTTACATTTTGGTGTTGTGTGGCGGCACGATGGCTCCATAGACAAATAATAGAGCCATTGTACCGGTACCACGCCATCGTATACACCACGGATGATGTTCTTGAATATGGCCCTTTATTACTTTCATTATCAACACCCTACCTACGTTACATTAATCACATTTCTAGACTTTCATACACAACAAAACAGGATATATGTTGGTCTGCTACATGTACTAATATATCACCTACCCACCTTCACTGTTTCCTTGATAGAGAATTTACAGACACAAAAAAAAGTAAATAAAATAGAACAGGGTATGGCAGTTGACACAGACAGCGGCGTGGGGGTTTACACAGTGTTGCCAAGTTTGCTTGACCAAATTTCCCCAGCTTCAATATCTGAATTTCCCTATATTTACCTCAAATATTTCCTGTTTACTCCTCTGAAGATAATCGTACATTTACCACAGATTTCCCTTTTTACCTCAGAAATTATCTGTTTAATACTGAAGATTAGAGACCCTATAGGGTCTCTACTAAAGATTAGATAGTCGCACATTTACCATCAATTTCCCTTTTTATCTCAATTTTTTTTCTGTTTACTCATCTACCATCAATTTCCCTTCAGAAATGTTCGATTTACTCTTTAAGACAGTCGCACATTTATTAGCATCAAAGTCCCTGTTTAGTCTTGAAAATAGTCGTACATTTACCATCTTCATATTTCATCCAGTAGAGATTTTCCCGTTTACTCCTGAACAATCTGTATATAATTTCCCCATTGGCACCTCTAATTCTTCATGTCTAAGAAAAAATCCTTATATTTGGCAACACTGAGGTTTACATCGACTGGTTGCTGCTTGATGCTTTGGACAATCTCGAACCTGGTCCAGTATATCTCTATCTCTCTTTTCACAAATTTTATATTTTGGTTTTAACTGACTTTAAATTCCCATATTTCAACCATATATCATGTTTTTTTTTTAATTTTCAGCGTTACTAACTCGAGAAATTGTAAAGATGAAAGATGGTACACCTTTCATTCATGATAGTTATATCAATTACCTGCAATAATTATAAATTATGATGAATGCAATAATTTGCCAATAAAACTCGTATTGTATAAGCCACAGAAGCATAGACCACGGTCGAGAGAATACATTCTGTGGACCCTGTGGACATTGGTATGTCCATGGAGGTATAATATATTATACCTCCATGGGTATGACAGCATTCGTATTAATACAAGTCTCCAGCGGTATTAATTGAATTCTATTGTATTATAAAATAACACTTCGTTTAGAAATGCTGGTTTACTTCTTGTGCTTTCAAAATACGATAATAGTAGTAATTGTTGGATAGCCAAAATGTGACAAACCAAAGTTTTTGTTTTATTTTGTTCAGTGGTCACTGTTTGGTGTATGAGTATGACTACTGTACCTAAAATAAGTCTACCTTATATTACAACTCAGCCCCCACCCCTCTTATTTTAACGCCCGAGTCACCACTCAGTGACCATTTGACACTCATCTAGATTCTAGATAGGGAGGGGTGATTTCATTTAATTAGGCTAGTAGGCAACTAGTTTGGATTACGAAACCCCATAGGACAAAATTAATGAAAATGCAATACTGTAGAATAGTGGGTGGGAGTCGTGGGAAGGGGATGGCTGGGGCCTTGAGCGTCCTAAATCCTTAAAACTGGATGAGAAGGGTGGATGCACGGCTATGGTAGGGAAATATATTGTACACTTGCAAAATCAATGGTCCAAACTTGGGTTATAGCAAAGGCCTAAATTTTATTGATTCCTCATACATTCACTTCTCAAAACAGCTGGACCATAGTAACTACAGATGACAGTGTTGGTTAAAAAAGAAAATAAATGAATTACACAGAATCACTTTTGAGGGCTGCCAACCTGCCACCTGAAATGAACTTTCTTTCAGACCCAGACCAGACCACAGAAAAAAAAAATCCAATACAGTACTTAAAACCCAAGACAAAAATAACCACTGATGGTGTACCACATGCATATGGCCCATGTGCTGTATACAGACACAACACAATCATCAAGTGGGGAAATACGCCATAATAGAGCTTTGTCAGTGCTCATCTCACTATACCCGGTACATCAGCCTCTGAGCCTGTGAGAAATTGTACAGTAGTAATCCACAATTCTAGGACAATTAGCTCACAATTATCCAGGTTACCAGTATCTTCCATAAGTGTTACTATAGGCACTCATTTTACTGACCAACCCTTTAAAGGTGGATCAAATTTGAACAGCCTCACAGTCAATAACACTATATACAGTACTTGGCCATCAGGGAAAATATACTAAGCTCCTATGAAATTATTCACATCACACCTTCAGGATAAAAAAATTAGTTATTACCCAAAAACATCTACAGTATAGAAGAATACATACACATATTGTATTCCTCAGATTATCTAAATAGTAGGCTACTGTACTGTACAGTACTATTAATGTTTAGGAAAACTCGGTAAAAAACATTTGGCAAACAGAATTGTGTATTAATCATGACTTCCAACAAACACATAACTGGTTACATTCAAATATTGATTATGTAATGGGATAAAGCCACTATTGCAGACAAATATTTCTCTCCACTTAGGGGTGACTAATTCTGTTAGGGAGGACCTCTCTCACTATTGTTATCATGTATTCTTATGATGTTATTGCTTCAATTTGTGTGTGAATAATTACTTGAAGTTAGAAACTGCTTCTTCATTAATATATAAGAAAAATATGTTTACAGTACTAAAGTCACCTGTATGTGGAGAGAAACTATTGTCTGCAATATTACAATCATCATAATTTTTATCATATCTTAGTGAAGAAAAGCCAGTAACTCATTATTTCACTGTGCTTTACAATTATACTGTATATGAACTGTGCCTACCTTTATCAAAATATTATCAATTATCAATTAACTGCATAGCTCTGCTGTAGTTTATCTAATTATCAATTAACTGCATAGCTCTGCTATAGTTCATCTAAGACATATTTTAGTGCTGGACAACAGAAATCATATGGCATTAAATAATAATGGAAAGCTACATACAAAAATTAACTGAAATGTCAAAGTGGGAGTAAGGGAATGTTAAGATTTTGGAAATATGGCTTATACTGTACTGTACAATGTAATATATATAATTCTAGTAAGCATTCTGCTAACTCACAAAGTGCAGTACTGTACATACAGTATCATCAAGACCCCATATCTCATGTGCAGTATCAAGCCATTAAAATTTATTTGGCAATATAACAGGCTTTGTTGAATAATTGAAAGAAAGCTATGATATTTTCACCCTTCATTTCATTTATCCAATTTGACTGATTCATGATTAATTTAAAATGAAAGAAGACCGCCCTAAACCTGGAAGATCCCATAGGACAAGGGAGACCGTAACAAAGAAGTGGGACAGCAAGTACAAAATATATAGTATACTGTATAAATAAAGTAATGAGGACAACAAGAATTACCTAATAAACATAAATGTTTAGAGCACACTCGCTTACAAAGGCTCTTTGAACATATAGTAATGCATATGCAAAAAATCAAACTGTATTCCTTCCTTATACAGTATTTCCTTTAAATGTTAAATGATTAACTACACAAATTATCATCAACGGTATCTAGAAACTATTCACCATAAATACCGTAGTCAAACCTCTCAAAGTTTATGAAGAAATTTTCACTTACTATTCTGTGAACAGCACAAGACCTTACATCAATATACAGTAGACTCTTACAATCAAAATAGAGTGCACTGCAGGAAAATAAATTATAATGTACAGTAAATACTGTACATGGAAAATCTACTTGGGTTACATCAATTTATTCTTAGGCCTTATTCTTCAATGATATAGCACAATTGAACAATTTTCCAGCTCAGCCCAACCATTTCACCTTCTCTCCCAGCCCATCCCTCCTCCTGATTACTGGCCTACCCCTTCTATCCAATATTAAACCTGTCCAGTTTCATTCATGTGGTGGCTAAGGGAGAAGAATCTTCAGTTCTCCCTGTTTCAACACTCTCTTGTTCTGTCAAGCCCTCCCTTTCAATTCACATTCCTCTGTTGACATTAGTGCTTTGTCTCTTACACTAGGTCCCTCAGTTTAATTCTCATATACTGTACCTTCTTTGTAAACTCCCTATCTTGTATTTTCTCCAAATGTCTACGCCACCACAATGTATTATGCTCACACTCTCAAACACCCAACACTTAACACCAATGGATCCTCTTTGACTGCCAATTTACTTCTTTCCTATGACTTAAAATATAATATCAGGCCTTATATATAGCAAGGAAACAACTTTCTGCTTTACTACAAAAATTATAGGAGCCACTTTCTAGGTGTAATTAAGCACTACTGGTATGTACTGTACTGTACATTAAGATTTTTGAAAATGTACTGTACATTAAGATTTTGGGTAAAGATATAATCTTTCCCATATTTTTCATTTGTTTTCATGCTCCTTAGCATATGGCAATGGAAGTCCTCAAGAGTAGAGTTTTACAGTGCATTCTAAGATTACAGTTGCTTTGTTAATAATTATTGTGTACAGCTTTATAAAAGAGAGTTGATAGAATATAAATAGAACTAAAAATTTGGCATTTTTTATGTATTACCTGTCTTCATCCTGCAACATCATTTTTACAGCAGTGTACATTATTCTTTTATGCTGCTGGTTCTACCATCCTGATCTTGTAATTATCATAATTTTCTGTTGCCATCTTCAAATCTCCTTGGTTTCCTTGCTACACTCTTGCAGTTTCCATGTTGTTGCTACAAATAAAAAAATTAAAGCAGTGGTAAATTACCAGTTACAAGATTTATAATCTTTACTGTTTAATTCCATCAAAAACTATACAGAAAATTATCTAAATTAAAGGTAGAAATTTTGAAGCAAGTAATGTGTTGAAGATTGAAATATCCCCTTTCACCAGTTTTAAGCTACTACAATATATTTAATTTATTTCTCTGTGTTCAATGCCTGGCCTTCACTGCAAAGTTGCATCCCTCTCTCTCTTCTGTTTATATCAAATAGGACATTGATCTTCTGAACTTTCTTATTATATGCTTCCTCCCCTCTGGAAAGCATGCAACATTCTAAGCATCCAAGCTCATTGTAGTAACATGACCCAAAAATCATATTTATAGACACGTTACTTAAAAAAAAAAAATGAAAACTGGATTCCTCCCGACAGAAACAGTACTACAACAAACACAGAAATTTCAGTACACAACATCTGGCTCTGTTTCTAGGTAGTGTTCTCCAGACAATCTCAAAGCCATGTACTAACAGAACTGGATTCAAAACTCTGTTCAATACAGTACTGTACAGTATATCACACTGAGTTATTACTTACAAGAATGTGTGCAAGATGCTTCAGTCCTCCTCCTCCTCTTCACCTTGGGTTGAATTATTTTTTTTTTTTTTTTCAGTTTCTTCATCTTCAGTCCCATAATCTACTGTCTCTTCCCCAATCTTCTCTTCATCACATGCTTTATCCTATGGAAAAATAATACAGTATATTAGAAATTTATTATGGGTACAATATTACTTAAATGTTACAGCAATTTCCTGTTATATTTACCATTATCATGTGAAAAAATAAATTTCTTACATCCATGGTAAAAAATTCTGTAACTTCCTTATCTGGACAATGAAAACACAGACGTCTTTTTGTTGTCCAAGTGCGGGATTGAGATACGAAGACCGTCTTGGAGACACTTGGTATCAGCAGACAAAAGCTGACATGGATATGTAATAAGTGTTTTTATCATCAAGGGTGGGATAGGGAAGCTAAAAGGAAATGAATACAGTATCTGTGGTACTTGACATGTTAAGCACACATGCTTAATAAACTAAACTTGCAATGCAGTACAATAATTACCTC
The DNA here is from genome assembly GCA_034508575.1 of Petrolisthes manimaculis. NCBI lineage: Eukaryota > Metazoa > Arthropoda > Malacostraca > Decapoda > Porcellanidae > Petrolisthes > Petrolisthes manimaculis. The sequence goes on along the minus strand of JAWZYT010002096.1, from coordinate 51,090 downwards.
TCCCTATATAAAAGTAGCAAGGTTATAGAATTAGTCAGATCAGCGGTCCGCCATTTGTATTATTTTTGTTTTCCAAGCTCAGGCCAGCTTCTACAAGCACTGCTCTGGACCTTGCTTGCTCAGATAGGAAGATGGACTTGGCTTCAGTGGCTGTATGCTTTGCGCATCTTTTGTATCCCTTTGGCCAACAATATCAGTACCAAGCACCAAATAATGGTTTCACTCAAGCTAGCTTTGTATTCGATTGACGACATAAAAACACCTCATCTATACACAACAAGTCACCCAGCGGGAGAGGTGGTGCCAAGCACTTCCTGTTTTTAACACACTTGGGTGACCGCAAAGGATTAATATAAATTATGTACAGTACTGTACATTGAAATACATAATTTTTTAATACAACTCCCGTTAAGAATGATTCAAGTGATAACAAAATAGCATTCTACTCAATCATAAGCTTTTCAAAAAGAAAGTAGAAATTGGTTAATTGTATTTACATGATTATCCTTGGTGTCCTCATCATTATTTGCACCATTGTCCTCACTTGGATCACAATCATACTTGTCTGGATCATCACTGTTGTTGGGATCATTATCATCATCATCTGCAGAGCTGTCACCTTCTATCTTCTCTACTATTACATCATCATCAACAACCTCGTCTACCGTTTCCATGTCCCCAATGTCCTCACAACTTATTTCTTTCTCGTCCTCATTATCATTGTGCTCCTCTTCCTTCACTTGATCTTCATCCTCATCCTCCACAGCTAACCTCTCCTCCTCTGAATTATCATTCTCCCTTTTCCTTCCTCTACTTTTATTCTGATCCTGTGTGGGAGTCTTCTCATCTTTCTGGTAAAAATAAAAAAAATTATCAAATATTTCAACCATTTAATAAAGTCAAAGATATTTCAGAATTAATATTATATCAGGCCAGCACTGAAAAAAATATGTAAGCAGCAATCAAAGACTGGGATAGAAATAAAAATCCAGGCAATTCCCCAAGTCCCCTGATACCTTACAGTAGGATTTCCCAGGGCATGCCCGACTAAATTATTCAGTAATTACCTAAATTTACACAAATACAGTACATTAAGGAGGTAGAGGAGAATGATACAGATCATCCTGTTCTTACCTTAAGCTTGAGGTGGTTGACAATGTTGTTGTAGTGTTCTACGCCGTGGAAGTGTTGTTCCATGACATTTCGATGCACCATCTTTGCATTGGGACATACATCACACCGGTAACTGACAGTCTTCCACAAGAAATTTAACCCTGTTATGAGAGATAATGAAATTAAAGACGACAACTTAAAATATAAACACATCCAACGTCACCCATGTACAGTACAGTACCAAACACACAAATCATATCAGTACTATCCAGAAATCTCTCAAGCATCTACAGTCACAATTTCTAACCCATCTTAAAATTCACTGATATAGCTTCACAGCCAGATCGGCTTGAACATGAGCATGCAGTGTCGGAGAATTTCACTCTCTCCAAGTGATGAGATCAGAAAATAGTCCCTTGGTTGTCTAACACTTTTGAAAATTAGGTAAGAACATGGTCTTATAGGAATATGGCCATATACTTTTCTCTATTCCTATTATTATACAATATGTGGGACTAGTTTTAGTGGGATTCCATTACTAATCCTTCAACACCCCCTACCCCCAATACCGGTCCTGGAGTGGCGGCGTCTACGTCGTGGGACCACCCCCCAGAGCTGCCAAGGAAGGAAGCTATGGGGGCCAAACCATCACTACACCCCCCCGCCGGGGCTGCTCGGCCAGACAGCTTGAGGAACTTCAACAACAACAACCCCAAATACCTTTCCCTTAATCACCCAACAATTCAAAATGCACTACAAACCAGCATCTCATATCACTGCACTCATTTTTCTTAAATCTAGACGTTAGAAACAGACACATACCAATAGGTACAGCAGGATCAAAAGGTTCCAGAGATTTTAGACTGGTGACTTTTGGTTGACGACTCTTCCGGTGCAACTCCTCCACAACATTTCCATACAATTTCTCTTCATTAAAGCAAATCCCTGAAACAAACATTATTTTAGTCATTCTGCTATAAAGGCTGGGAAACATAATTATACAGTACTGTATATAATTTCAGGATTGCCCAAGAGTGAAGGTTTGTTTCTGCAAATGCCACTTCTCCACCACAAAAGGGCATCCCTCCAACCATACCACACCCCAAGGAGACCAGGTGATTGAACTGAACCAATCTACCCATTTCTTAGAAATGGCTTTCTTCAATTTCACTTAAATTTCTTGAAGACTTTCAACATAAATATCAATTAGAGCATTTTCTCTACAATCTGATGTCTGCTGATATTGTTGATACTTTGCTAACTATTATTTGAGAATACTATATCTCAGGAGTGGACAAGGTTTATTCCCTATATACTCAATTGACCATTTATTTAGACAATGCATGCAATGTAGCTACAGGTAGTATATTTAGGAGCTTGCCTTCTATAAAGCCCTACCATAATACAGTACACTGTACTATTATAAAATAACCTTACTTTTCTTCCTCCCTCCAGTCTTTTCTCCTTCTTCCTGGTTCATCTCTCTCTCTTCCAACTTTTTTTTTTCTTTCTCTTGCCGCATCTGTTTGTTCCACTCATTCTATCAAAGACAGGGAATAAAGTCAATGAGCCAGGCTTCAAAATTCTTGCATATCACCAATTAACCTCTTTTCATTATCATTTACTCTCTTGCTCTCCCATACTCACTCGTGACATACTTCTCACTATCCCAATCATTCAATGCATTTCCTTTCATCTTTGTGTCACACATTTCCAACACATCTAACCTACCATTCTTGAAGACACCCTATTAAGGTCTTCTCTTCTGATTCATATTCCTTACATCCCACACAGACACACATCCTCTACCATGCTTTGATAAAGCAATTAGCAATAAACTGGTTAAATAAAAAAAAATTGAGTCAACTATCAACTTTGATGGAAATTTATTTTCAAGAAAAAGAAATGTAAAGCATACAAAAGTGACTAACCTGATGATGCTCCACAGAGAGGATGTGTTCCTCCACTTTATCTCGAGTAGTGAAAGACTGGCCACAACATCTGCCATGCACGTATCTCACCAATGCCTAAGGAATACAAGTTTCCTTATAAATAAACACAACAATAATTCTCATAAGTGCTGAAATAAATGGCAATATAGTACAGTGGACTCTCCAATAACGCGGTTTTGAGTAACGCGTTTTTGATTCAACGCGGTATAATATATAGGGGGGATATGATTAAATAACATTATTTGTTCGATTTAACGCGGCCACGCTCACCCGCTTACCCACACTACTTTTGGTGGGAAGCAGGGTGAGCTGCTCAGGCCCGCTCTCTGACCAAACAGACACGACTTGATCAATTCTTTAAAAGGAAGACGGATGTGGTGTCAGAGGAAGGTAACACGAGTGTGGAAGGAGAGCGAGGAGGTGTGGAGGGAGAGTGGGGTGTGGAGGGAGAGCGGAGTGAGGAAGGAGAGCGGGGTGGGGAGGGAGAGAGGGGTGGGGAGGGAGAATGGGGTGGGGAGGGAGAGAGGGGTGGGGAGGGAGAGAGAGGTGGGGAGGGAGAGCGGGGTGGGGAGGGAGAGAGGGGTGGGGAGGGAGAATGGGGTGGGGAGGGAGAATGGGGTGGGGAGGGAGAGAGGGGTGGGGAGGGAGAGCGGGGTGGGGAGGGAGAGCGGGGTGGGGAGGGAGAGCGGGGTGGGGAGGGAGAGCGGGGTGACGAGTGTTAAATGTGAAGGAAAGTGTACCGTTACTTTACAAATATAAATAAAACGAGAATGTGGGTTTTTGTTGGTTGAGTCACCAACTACATACTTTAGTTTGACTCTACTATTCATACACTAGAGTAACAAAATCCCCAAAAGGTAGACTTTTGCATTGTCCAGGAACGCAACCCCCACTATTACCATTGTTTCCTATGCGGAAATTAAGTTTAAATAACGCGTTTTTTAATAACGCGACGTCTCCAGGAACGTAACTACCGCGTTATTGGAGAGTCCACTGTATTGCAATGTAATGGCAAATATGTTCTTTTTCTAACGATATGTGCCATATGGTGCACATAGTCTTTCTAGGAGAGAAGTCATCCAACAGAAAAATTACACATTATTAATAAGTACAAAATCATAAAATTAAGTAATTTCCTCTACAATACAACATATTCTCTATAATTCTTACTTCCAAATAAGTAAAAACAGTCAACCCTTGATTTAATGGGCCCAATGCTTCCCATAACTGACAATTTAAAAATACAATATAAATACAAGATCCTCAGGTACACATATCCTTTGTTCAATAGGTTAAGCCTGTAATTCCTCTCTCTCTCTCTTTCCATGTTTATCTTTGGAATAATTCAATATGAAATTTTTAGTTGTTAATGGATAAATAAACACTCAAAATTACATCCCATATGATATTTTAAAAAGTACTAGGCAAGCATGGTTTATATTAATCCTTTATTTCCAAACACAGTACATGTACTGCATTATATATACTGTACCGGTACTTACTTTATGTTCCCAGCTTGAGGTGTGCGTCTTCAGAAAATTCATATCACACTGGCAGAGCACACACTTAGAGTTAGCAGTATTTTTTGATAACAGCCTGTTTTTTGGGGTTCTCTGGAGTTCAGCCATCTTCCATAAATAAGTATAGCTTGAATTAGAATGCTTGCCAGGAAAAGAAAATGAACACAAGGTTGTCATATTATGCAATACAATATATCAATAGAATTTGAGGTACAGGTTCAAATTACCTTAGAGCAAATGGCACTTTATTTACCTGCGAGTTAGAACGAAGAAGCCCAATCATGGCAGTAATTTTGGCTTGGTAAGCAGTTCTGAGAAACTTGTGACGTCGTCCATTGAGGTGCTGATAGTATGCCTGAAGTATGAAACAAAGCAATTAGTATGATAATAAAACTAACATTACCAATTTACAATACCCAGCACTGCGTTTGTCCTTCATAATACAAAGTCATTTAAGCATTTCTTTTCATAAAAATGCCTGAATATAGATAAAACTAAGGATATAGTGACAGTAAAAATCACTAGTTTTCTAAGTTCAACTCTTTTGCTCCATTCAATATTTCACTCCATTACTGCTATATACAGTACTGAAGTTCTGTGTAATATTCTATTGGTACTCTGATTCCTCATTCCATTTTTTTTACTTCACTGTATCTTTCAGAGTAATCAGATGATATTTTCCAATGCCAAACCTTCTCTGTCATCTTCATGCTTCTTACTTTCCTCAAGGTTTCCTCCATCTTGTTCGTGTTATATTTATGAATGTCTGTGAGCTTCTTTTTATTGGTTTTCCTGTCTATCAAGGTTTTGTAATTCTTTACAATGATTTGTTATTTTGCTTTGCCACTCTTAGATATTCTTCCTCCTATTTGAGAGCAGCTTTTGTGACATACTGTAATTCTCTCCTTTTCCCCCTCATTAGCCCCGGTATCCAGCAATGCCTTTTTTTTTTTTTACTAAAATATCTGACACTACAAGGGATAAGGTCACCTTCATGAGGTAGCACCAACACATAACACATGGGAACCAGCATGGACAGCACCAGTATGTCTCATTCCATTTTCTCATCTAGTAAGATGGTGATATGTAAAACTGATATAAAGCCAAATTTTGCAGGCCACTGGTTAAATGATTATATGAATATGAACTACGGATAAATCTATTACAGTACTACTACTCAGTAACATATGTTTACACATTCTTTAGTGTGATTTTTCCATTACTGTACAACATGAGAAAATTTGGTCCTGGCCCCTAACCTTTGCCTCATTTGGGCAGAAAACTTCGATACAAAAATTGTAACATAGTAAACATACATAATATCAGAGGTAAAATACTATACATACTGATTATTTTCTATAGCTCTGATGTCTTGCTTTAATCAAACTTCCCTCAAGGGGTGGTCACAGCTGAGTAGACTCCAATTCTTCCTCATTATTCAATCAAGCCCTCTCTTTCAATTCACATTCCTCTTCCTCTTAAATTCTTCCATGCTGTTAACCCATCTGACAAGTGGTCTCCCTTCCTGGCCAAGTTACATACTGCAACATTCATTCCACAACTGATGAAGTACCAGTATGCCATATGAAGACTTACCCTAACAGATGAGAATTTAAAGCAGCTACAGATATGACACTTCAAAGCTTCTGAGGGAACATTTAGATCTTCCTCTGTCTGTAATTAGAAAGCAAAGAAACAATGTGAATGAGGCTTATAATAAAATATATTAATTAATTATATATAAATTTCAACAGACATTTACATTATTCCTTCCTTCACTAATACTATTTCATTCTAAACTGAGTACAATTAGAATGAAAAATTGCATTGTCCCTCCTCTTTAGGGTAATTTTAAAAATTTTGTTGCAAACAAACAAAATCCTACAAGAGTGCATGAATAAAAAAAAAGTGTCAATAGGTAAACAGAAAAAGTACCAATGTTGCCATTTTGACACCATGAATTACTGTGTTTAATATCTAACAGGATATGCAACAGGACTTTGGGAGAATACAGTACAGTATATAAAGTAAAAATGTACTGTACTGTAAATTCATTCCTATATACTGTACATATCCAATGCATTTTATCTCATATAGACGACACATGATCAGACATATCCTGTATCAAGTGCATTACAACATAGTCTCTCACCAACATATCCTCAGCATCTCTTTGATCTTCATTATCCCTTCTCTCCTCCTTTGGTTCTTCCCCTCTGGTCCTTGTGCTTGCCTCTCTGTAGTTTAGTCATAAGAATTATTTTTTTAAGGTAACAGGAGCTAGACTTGGAATCTGGATAAAACATTATGGTAAAAAGAAATCTACATCTTTAGTGCATGTACAGTACTTGTTTTCTTGTTAAACAGTTCTCAGGTATCTAAAAGGAACATTAAAAAACTTTTACCTAGATTTCTATAAAACAGCTTCTAAGTTACAAATTTTCTCATTAATTCAAGAGTAAAATGTCACACCAGAAAAGGGAGCTGATAAGTTTTTTTGTTAGACATTTTAATGTTCTCACAAACATACCGATACAATGACATGACTAAAATCTGTGTAGTTGAAATAAAATAAAATGTTCAATAGATATTTAATGATATGCTGTACTTTGATGGATAGACATTCACTACACATGCCCTCTTGTACAAATATCCTTTTAACCAATGACAAACAATTTTATTTTGCTGATTGATGCCCTCTCACAGCCAATGGATCACAAATTTTCATGAACCTCAAGGTGCCAGAGAACTTACCTGCTTCTTCCTTATTACATTACCATCCCAGTTCATATTGGTAATTGTAAAGCACATTTCAAACACGTACATTGTCCATAACCGCACTGATAAATAATACAAAAATGTCGGGTGAATATTATTTACCGATTCTTCTGAGACTAGTCCTAAATGCAGGTGACCAGCTGGTGCTGTACCCTGTGTGTGGGTATAGAAGGACAGTGAAGGGACTGTCTGTCTTGGCAACATGGCCACCAGCTGGCCTTGGTGCTGCCTGCTAGTTCACTTCATACAGAAAGTAAGTACAGCAGACAGAATCAAGTTTTATGCTGTATACATTCCCCATGGGGCTTACCTCCAATGGGTAGGTACAGCTTTCCCTTCCTTGGACTGAGGGTCCCTGCTGCTGCTTTTACTAGTCCTGGCATTGTACAAAGGCTTGCTTTGGTGAGATTTGGCCATCCTACGATCCTGATGATCCCCAGACCCAGAATGGGAGGGGTGATGATGGGTGGAGCCACCCTGACCAAGGCGCTCCCAGACAGACTGGGAGTAATGGTGATCACGTGGAAGTTCCTCATCCGGTCGCATCCCTCCCTGTGAAGTGAAAGACACTCTCCACTCAGCTCACAAGCTGAAACTGTATCTCAGCTCAACACTGAAGAAATATATCAAAAGTTGCACATCTCTAATCACACAGTGAAAGTAAAAAAGATGCCCATATAAGTATTAAGATACAGTACTTAAATATTGAAAGTCTGCATTTTTCTAAAGGCTCCGAACATTTTCAGAGACCATGGCATGACAAAATTTGACATGAGACAAGGTAAGTGTATGATGCATAAAGTCTGCAATATCAATCATTGTTTGAAAAAATGTGAAGTTGCCGGCAATGAAAAAAAATAATTATCAGTCTCTCCTCAGATTAAGTTTTTCATTGTTTTATTTTAATATGCTATCATCATCAAGACCTCATATCCATTCTATCAATAGGTTGGAGAGCTCCAGCCCCATAGATAAAAAGAAATCAAATATGAATGAACAAGAAACAGTATTCCCACTGGTAATGGCAACATTCACTCCCTCTTTCAAGCTCATGAAACACTCAACTCCCTTTAAAAGTACTGTACTACTGTATATAGTACTAGCATCTCAAAACAATTTCTTCCACTCTCTGGTCAAGTGATCTCCTTACTCCAACTTCTTGATTCTTTGAACTTGACATCCATTTCTCAGCAAATTTACGATATGATGCACCAAATTTTCATAACCCTGTGATAGTGTGGGTATCAGCATTCCCTCAAGCAGCTTCAGTATTATCAAATACAGCAAGTCCAGGTATTCCCTATCTACTTGTATGTTCCACACTCAATTTCCATTTCCTTTCCTCAATTCCTAGTTCTTCTCCATTATCACCACCTTGCTCTTCTAACATTTACCTTTATGGAACATCACTCATATAACTATGCAAAACTCTACATCAATCTTCTTTTTATCTTTCTTAGTTATTTAAAGGCTTGAGAGACATCAAAAATTGTAATAACTGATTGATGTTTGGGAGCTGGGCCAATAATTAACATCACTCCTTCCCATTAAACTCACCACTGAACCATATGAAAGGTGCTATCAAGTGAACACATCTTGTATGTTTAACTAAATTGCCCATCATTTTGACTGATAATGAACACTTATATACACTCTGGGTACATTTGACCACCTAGGAATTGATTAAATGGAATGAGTTTCTTTACCCTCGTAGCCAAAAATGTATTATCTATGCCTTTTATAACAATTCCTTGCTGTTTCTTGAATATCAACATCGCTACGACATCTAACACATACCGTATCTGTTGAAGTTATTTAAGCTACCTATACCAGTGCTCAATATTACTGAATTCTTATTAGTGAAATTCAACCACCATTTGGAGATAAGTCACAGGGTATTCCAATATTTTCCTTTTGCTTTATCAAATCAATAGGCCTTGGAGTATTCAGATATAATTTTCTACTTAGGGCTTTATATCAAGTTAACGGACTCTTCAGTAACACCATGCACTTTACACTATGATGTACAAGTAACTGGATATCAACTTTTTTTTCTATAAAAGGAACACTGGGTTGAAGATCCTCAATAAATGCCTTGTACTGGAATATATGCACTGCAAAACCTCATTAGTTACAAGCAAAATATATGTCAGTCATCTGACTGTAACAGATGCAAGTCACAAATGAGGAAATTTCCCCTTCCATTTTACCTCAATAGGAAGATATCCCAGCTACAGCACCCTGACAGAGAGGCTAACCAAAGAGGCTGGAAGGGGTTGAAGATTCAATGCTAGGATAGTATTGTACTCCATACAAAACGGCAAGCGAGATGGGAAGATGCATGTTGAATAAGTTCCCTGAGTGTTCTGTGATGCAGGGAACCTGAAACATGTTCTAACAGTGAAACATGGTCAGACTGGAGGGAATGAGAACTCAGGATTATGATGAATCCCAAGTCACATCTAAATGACTCAATAATAGAGGAGATTGTTAAGCCACAGACAGTGGTTAAGGGAGTAGATGAGCTGTCAGTGCTTCTACGGCTATCAGACTGGTGCATACAATCCATAATTGCCAGTTCTGAATAATTAGGTGGTTTCTAGGTGATCCCTGGATGCCATTAACTACAGAAGACAACAGGGAAGGTGATGATCTCCTTGCTCCAAAAGGGGAGTCAAACAAAAGATGACCTGGAGAGAAAAATTACGAGTCCACCAATTGAGATGCGTGTATGGGACGTACTGCAGATGTTTTGCACATCAAGTCTGCAAATACGTCACGTTGTAAACTCGACTCTATTCCAAATCACGTGGAAGGGAGCATGATACTGAATTACAATATCAAAAACTGAATTATATCAAATATACATAAGGACTTTAAGTGCTTCCAGCCCTTCACGCCAGGACTCGTTTAATCTTGTGGAGGGTTCTCAAGGTATACTAGACATCCTGAAACTGGTCCCCAAGTGATAACCCTCTGATGAACATGATTGTATGGTGTCCAAAGAGTTGTCTGTGCACTGCAGATGAACTTGAGGTTGTAGTGTCTGTAGTTCCGGTACAGCTTCCAATTACTGTACAGTATTCCAACCGGTACTCAGCACTGTTAATTCACTCACTGAAGTTGTGAACTGAAGCAGAACAGACTACAAATTCTGAAGCACTGTGAAATAAGAGATAGAGTAACAAGGGAATAGATGATGTGATGTACAGTACAGCACTGGAAAACAGTGAAAGCAGGCAAAACCACTTGGTCACTTTTCTGACAATCCAAATATGATATGAATGTACAGTATAACCTAAGTACAGTGTACAATAAAACAAGGCATGATCACAGAATAATATCAAAGTTAAGTTAAGTTACTGAAGTGCTGACACTGCCGGTACATTCAAAGAATAAGACATTTCATTATCATTCTCCTTTTCTCTCCATAATCATCATTTTACAGTACTGTTCCTAAATCATATTTTCATTTACTGTATGTTCATTGCTAAGTACCCACATTCATATGCAGTTATACAAATATAAGGCTGTTTTACATCTGATCTTTTAAATTTTTACTTGTACAGTATTAAGTTAACCCCTGTTTACAGACTGAGAAAGACAAATGAAGATGAAAACATAACCTCTCCAATATGATAGGCAGAGATACTGTAGTTAATAAAAACTGCATACTCACCCACTCCATACGGGGCTGCTTTGATGGGGGTGGTCCCTGTCTCTCATTCAAGGGAGAATCCTGTAAATCATGAAATAAAATTACTGTATATACTGTAAACTGGTACCGGTATCCATATATCTATATACATTGTACTGTACAGTCATGTGTCTAACTTTAACAATTATCAGAACACACTTTTTATAAACTAAGAGTTTTATTGCTTATAAATGAAAAAGTAAAAAATACTAAAAAAAGGAGTAAAGAAAAAAATAAAGGCTAATTGTGAGCTCACATAGGCAAGAACAGCGCTGATAATGTCAAGAGCAACTCTTGACTTCTCGATGGATAAACTGTTTGAACGTCTGCTAGAAGGGTTGTAATAACCCCTCATCTCCCCACCACTCATATTTGATTGAGGCCAATAACCTTGCTCCCTGCGATTTTCTTCTCTGAGATGTCTGGGACTGCTTGAATGCCTAACTCTGCAAGACAACATATGAAATGCACACATCAATTAGTCCACCTCCTTCAATATTTAACTTCTTTCTTATGGTTAGCCTGTTTAACCTAACATAATTAATATTCTATAGTAGACACCCATCTTCAGTTAGTGAAATGATTATGAGAACTCCAAAAGAATCTGCAATGGCAAATTATTATATTTTAATTTATAAATGTCCTCATTAAAACATTGCTGGAATATTTAGGAAATGTCAAAGAAAATACAACAGCAGTACGGTACTGTTTAGTTGGCAGATAACACTCCTAACAATAAGTAGCTTATGGTATCTATCTGTATCCAAGTTATATGGTAGTGGTTTAAGAATATAGGTGCAGCCACTATGACACACCTACAGATTATCAATACAATTGTAGTTAATAGTTCTTATTTGAAGTATGGCAAGAAGCCACTACTATAATTTTATTTAACTGCACTTTTCATTTTACAGTGTAGTCTGGTACAGTTTAACAAGGGTGGGGCAAAAACTTTTAATCCCAATAGTACTGTACATAAGTTGACACTGGTACAGTAAGAAATAGCAGAATATTCAACCCACCTATGATCATAATGGCTGGATCCACTGTAAGAACCCGAGTCATAACCCTCTCTGTCAAACTGGCCGGGCATGTTGGCAGCGGTTGTACAGTACACCTTCACTGCCCTGCAACCAAACAACTCCACTTCAGTTTATGTAGTATTTAAAACCATTCTGTGACATCAACATTTCACATCAATAAACTCAAGGGGATATTCTCTTGATGGCAAATTGTAAGGCTACCGGTATTGATTCCTACCATCTATGCCAGAAAACAGACACCTTCAATGGTACTAATAGTGCATCTGCTACCTAAACTGTAAAGAGAGGAAATATGGTTATGGTTTATAAATGTGTCGCAGAAAAAGAAGAGATAGGTATAGAAAACTTCTGCCGTGGCCACCCCCTTCGGGGGAGTTCCCGGAGGGAACGAGGCGTCAGAGCTATAGATAGATAGATAGTGTCAACAAGGAATACCTACAATGAGAGGCCACAGTAAGAAATTAATTAAAGGAAGGAGATTAAGATGTACAGAAATATAGTTTTCCAAATAGAGTAATAGCTCAATGGAACAAATTACCAGAAGAGGTGTGTGCCAAAAACACAGAAAAATATGATACTTGGGTTTTAAAATACAGGACATTACGAGCTTGACTCAATCATGTAAAGATACAAATAGGGGTATTTATCTAGACTATTGCCATTTTGTAGCAGTGTTGCCAGAAACGGCTAGGTCCCAGTATTTTGCCCCGGTCAGGTCCTGGTACTTTACCACAGTTAGCTCCCAGTAGTTTGCCTGATAAATTTACAGTAAACCTGGGTTCAGTAAAACGTATATATTAGTATGTTTTATCACTAATTAGGATCATTCTAAGACTATTTTCATCAATGGTGTTTCTCTCGGAAATGCCCCGTTTTCGAGATATGCCCAGATTTCATACCCCATACAAACTTGGAGGAAAGCCTGAGAATCCGGGGTTTTGGGTGGGAGAAAACATGCTGTACACTATGGCGTTGCCTTTATAATATGTAATTGTCTTAAGTAAACACTTGAAACCGGATATAAAAGCGAAATAACAAAGTTTTCGAAACCGATACAATAAAATGAAATTATAGCCCAAACAGCAGCGTTACAACATGTGGTGGCCTGGGTTGGCGAATAAAACCCCACAATTGCCAGATCTCCAAAAAATATTCAAATCAAATGGTCATTTTGGGAATTAGAATTACCTAACCTGACCTGACCTAACCTGACCTGACCTAACCTAACCTAGACCACGACAGATTACCGGGACCTAACCTGGGCTAACTACCGGGCCTAACCTAAATATAAAACTGGTATAACAAATAAAAGAAGTTACCGGGTAAATATCCAGGAAAGTAGATGGATGTGGTAACACTGCAGTCATTTACCATTAATTAAAAGAGTAACCACAAGATGGCAACCCTGTGATATAAAGGAAATAATGACAGGAGTAGACACTAGAGGACAACAATGTAACATCCTAAATATGGAAAATTACATTGAAAAAACAGGACGCTCATACACAGTATTGCCAAAACAAAATATAATAGGGCAAATATAGCCAATACAGCCACAAGTCATGTGAATATTACAACATTTGCAACACTGATAGTGTTTTCCCCCACCCAAAACCCTGTATTCCCAGGCTTTCCTCCAAGTTTGTATGGGGTATGAAATCTGGGCATATCTCGAAAACGGGGCATTTCCGAGAAACACCATTGAAGAAAATAGTCTTAGAATGGTCCTAATTAGTGGTAAAACATACTAATATATACGTTTTACTAAACCCAGGTTTACTGTAAAAATACCGTTTGCCTAAATTAGGTCCCAGTAGTCTGCTGCAGTCTAGGTTAACTTAGGTTAGGTTCGGTAAGGTCAAGCTAATTTCAAAATGTCCCATTTGAATATCTTGAAAATGGGGCATTTGCAAAGAATATGCCATAGAAGAAAAGTGGGTAAAAGTACAGAGGTACTGTACTCCATTCACTGTATTGTACAATTTAGTATCATTACCCACTATTTTGGACCATTCCATGCGTCTTTATAAACGTGGATTATCACTATAAGCAGTGGAAATAATGGTAGGAAGTGTATTATAAAGGCAGAACCCTAGGTATTATTACAGAATAACTGTGTTTTTGGTTAGGCTTGAGCAGTATTACCACATTAGGTTAGGTCCTGGAAATTTGCCCCAGTTACTTTATGATAGTTTACACTGGTTATACCCGGTAGTTTGCCCAGGTTAGGTCCCGGTAGTCTGCTGTGGTCTAGGTTAGGTCAGGTAAGACTATAGTTTCCAAATTATGTTTGTAAACGGGGCATATCTCGAAAACGGGGCATTTCCGAGAGAAACACCATAGATGAAAAGTGTCTTCGAATGGTCCAAAATACTGGATAATGATACTAAAATATACAATATTGTGAACCCAGGTTTTCTATAAATTTACCGAACCCTAGTGAAATAGGTGTTTCCCACCACCTATAATCCTACACTCCCATGGCCATGGCTCCCCAATGTTTGTATGTCAGAGACAAACACGACAATAGAATACATAATTACCCAACAAATTGGTAACAACACACATACACGTCACTTATTATATTATATGAGTGACGGCTAACAGTTTGGTTGTATGAAGCTGTATTGTTGGTGGTGGAATCAGTGGAATGGTCGAATGGTAATGGTATTATGGTAATGGTAATCAGTGTTGCCAGGTCCGCTTCACGAAGTTTCCCCAACTTCAACATCAGAATTTCTCTTTTTACCTCAGAAATTCCCTATTTACTCCTCGAGATACAGTTATCGCACATTTAGCCTACCATTCATGGGCCGGATACTTAAAACTACCTAGGAACTCCTAACTTTCCCAGTCGATTCTGATATTTTGTCTGGTAGAAATATTATCATTTACTAATTTATAAGGCTGCGTTTACACCAAGTGAGTCTCGTCGCGTTAATTCAGTCTCACTCAGGTGCGTCATCAGGACTCGATCGCCACCCTCAGTTAGCATTAATTTATATGTATGTTTGATAAAACCGATTACACCGGATGTTTCGATTCTATTCAAGTCACTCTACGTCGCGTCGCGTCTTCTAACGTTAATTAAGTTACCCTTGAAGAATCTATATAAAATTTCCGTTTATATATTTAATTCCCCATCTAGGAAAAATTCCCTATACTTGTCAATACTGATATTGATAATGGAGGTGACGAAGGCAGAGTTGTTATTTGTATGTACAGTATATATCATTCGTCTTTATAACGGTGCAAAGGTGGTCTCGCTTCAAAAAGTACAACTTCTAATGCATCACTGGCTTTATCTTCATTTTATAGTTCGAAAGTTTTGTTTACTTATTAATAACTTTCACTTAGTTTTTCTGTATGGTGGCAACATATTTTGTCGAACTATTTGTTTTCCTTTTTCATTTACTAAGCAGTTTATTCGTGTTCTGCCGTTTTTTTTATATACCTCAACCTTGGGGCTGTAGGCTATAAGAAGCCCGTGACTCTTGTGAGGCCCTGAGATTACTGGGTATCGCACCAGATGAGGCATGGAGCTTCGTGGTAAAGGAGAGAAACGTGAGGGGCAGAGGAGGGCTTGACCAAGTAAGGAGGGTGTTAGAACAGGGAGAACTGGAGGCACTTCTACTGTAGCCACCACCCCCTTGGGGGAGGGGGAGGAGTTCCTGGAGGGAACGAGGCATCAGAGCTATAGATAGATAGATAGTACAGTACTGTAAAAAGTACACATAATTGCTTGAAATCATGTTTATTGTATCATTTCGAACATTTTCAAATTCACCAAATACAGTACTTGTAAAATCTTTGGCAAGTTATTTAATTTGTAAATACGAGTCTAGACTTTACTGCACATCACATATCACCTGACAAGATGAAACCTCACTGATAAAGTCAAGATCCAAAATTCCATCACCCACTTGGCTGGTAGGAAGGCGAAGTCAGTTTTAAAGATAGGTTGGATGGTTAGGAGAGATTCACTTCTCACAATCCACAAACTCAAAGTGAACCTCACACTGTCTCATTATCAACTCCATACACCAAAATATCTGATTATCCAGCCTATCATTAACACTGACTTTCCCTTCCTGCCAGCCAAGTGGGTGGAGAAACTTTGGATCGTGACTGTACATGGCAAACTACTTACAATTACATTTATACATTACAGAATCAATTGTGCATCACATAATGCCACAAAAAGACTATTAGTTTAAAACTGCATATATAGTCATCTCTCAACATTCAGAGGTTATGTTTGGCCAAAAAAAAAAAAAAATCAATGGTCCCTGGATGCACATATATGTGTATAAGGTATGATTATGTACACTACTGACTAAACAGCTGCCTTAACCATTCCATTATATGCAGCAATATGTTTATATGACTTTGTACTGTACAGTACATTACATTTTAATGTTAGTGAATGACCTTATATATATTATCTCTTAAATAATTTCTAACAGTGTAAGTGAAAAACTCGTTTCTTATCGCCTCTTCACCACTTTTTTGTGGTCGGGAAGTGTAGCTTGGAATGTCAAGGTTCCAGTACCATATTCATATACAGTTATGATCACCACATTTTCAAACACCAGCAGTAGAAAGTGGACACCCCACAGCCTAATGCACTCTTCTGAACCAGCAGGAAACAAAGCTAAAGCTCCCACTTACACAGAGAAAAAATAGTGAAAAACTACTGTAGGATGATTTGAACCAAAACTTATAGATCTGACCAAAATGACCAATCCTCCAGAAAGGAAATACTGTACTGAGCTTCCTACCCTACTCAGAAAGCATGCAGAGAATACTTAGGCCTAAATGGAACTATAAAATCTTATTTGCAGGTTTCCTTTCTTCCAAGGCTTGTTATGCACATTATTTCCACTTTTGTATGAGAGAACTCTCATTATACCTTGGTGTTACAGGGTCAAAACATGCCATGTTATGATATAATAAAAGTGCTCTTGAATCTCCAGAAAAATAGAGGGTTAGGGCAGCAACTTCCAAGTATATGTAGTAATGGTACAGCATTTTGTACAAGTACAGTTGAGCAAGTAGAAAGTGCAAGTAAAATAGGAGTGTATATGACCATATCTGGTTACCACTCAAAATTTCAGTGAACTTTACATTGGTTCTGGAGTCTTTTTAGTGATTCAGTGATAAAAATATCAGGGTTTACTAAAAAAAAAACCTGAAAGATATTGCTATTTACACTCATAATTTTCTTGCACTTTCTACTTGCTCAACTGTACATACTGTTATGTCCAAAATAAAGTGTTTGAGTAAAATAGGAAATATATATATCTCTAGGGTCAAAATATAACTATAACTCCCATTTTCTTTCAAATAAATTTAAGCGCTTTATCGTTTCTCGGAAGTCATGGATATGGAGAATGCATAT
This sequence comes from Petrolisthes manimaculis, assembly GCA_034508575.1. Classification (NCBI taxonomy): domain Eukaryota; kingdom Metazoa; phylum Arthropoda; class Malacostraca; order Decapoda; family Porcellanidae; genus Petrolisthes; species Petrolisthes manimaculis. The sequence goes on along the minus strand of JAWZYT010002096.1, from coordinate 33,586 downwards.
AGCAGGGTTGATAAGTAGGCTCTGAGGGATGTGTTTCTGATCAATGGTATGGGTGGGCACTTGTTGGAGGGTATTGAGGTATTCTGTAGAGGGAAACAAGCAAGTGTGTGGACATAGGGTGACCTGAGTTAGAACTCTGGTAACAGGGTATGTGTGATGACACTATAGATGTTCAATATGCAGATGAAAGGTTGCTTGATGGAGGCCTACGTGTAATCCTGAAGATGGATGGAGTAAAGTGGTCTTTGGTGACAAGCTTATTAGTAGATGAACTGTATTGCTCAAAGAATGTGAAAAGGAGCTGCAGACGGTAGTGAATGAGTTCCATGGTGTATGTTAGAGGATGAAACTAATGGTGAAATTTCAGAAAGATTTAGGTGAACACACCTAAAACTGGGTGTGTGACAGTCTTGGGTAGGGATAGGATAGAGGATGTAAGGATATTTAATTATCTGGTAACAGTATAGTACTATGTAAGCATTGAGTCATGAAAAGAGATGAGAGCAGTGATTGATAGACAGGTTGTGGGATTGGAGGGAAACACAATTTTAACCTGGTAGTTCTTGACAGCTTCATTCACCAAGGTATGTTAAGTGACTTTATTGTGGACAATAATGCTTGTGAGAGAAATCTAAGCATTTCATGATACTGAAATGGGGAGAGAATGTGATTGCAGCCAGTTTCATGTGACCTGTGTGTGTCTCTCTCCCTTGGCTGAAACCTCATACAGTACCTTGTAAAATGGGAAAATTGGATCATGATCATGATGTCTACTGAGAAGTAACATATACTAAAGAGCATACTTTGTAATTTAAAAAAATATTTACTGATCAGCTGTCTTAATAAAAAAAAAAAATCCTAGGATAAAATATTTTCTTTTACTGCCTATTAAATGTGTTCAAATCTGTTGGAACACCATTTATATTGTTCAAACTAAAAGATAAAGAGACTTCCACTACTTTATAAGTTTCTGCTTGGAAAAAGACTGTTGGGTGACTCCATAATTTTGCATCCAAACAATTTCTAAAGCAGATGCTTTCGTACTGAGTGCAATTTCCCCTCTCAGTAGAGTTGTTGATGCTGAAGTTCCTCAAAGCTGTCTGACCGAACAGCCCCGAGTCTCAGTAGAGTGAAATACTCTACAGTACTGTAATTATTTATTGAGCTTTTCAATATTTTCCCAGTGGTACAGTACTTTGTCTCACTCCCTTTGTTCTGCATCCTCTTTGTATTAATACTGTATTGTCATGCTGTCTATACTGTATTAAGATTCTTTCACTGCCATAATCATCATCCTCTATTACAATCTTGAAATTTATTTTCTTGTGATTTTTGTCATTCACTTCAAGTTCCTTCTCTTCTTCTTCAGGTTCAATTGCAAATATCACACTGCTGATGGAAAGAAATAAAAATGAATGATTATTTTGGAGGTATGGCAATGTAAATTATATTTTATCTTGACACATTCTCCTTAACCCTTTTTGTATTTTTGTCACACTAACACTACTGTATACAATTTTGTGGCATAAAGCAGACCCACATCATACTCCAAGGCCAGTTATTCCTAACCAGGCACTCATGTATTGAGATTACATATTACACCCCATAGTGTTTATATTCTGTGATTCTCTCCTTGTGTCAGGAAATCATGCAAAATGAGGTACAATATAAATAATTATTACACTGTGGCAATATTCCTGGAAGTGGTAGTGGAGGTGATCCATATTGTAGAATAACTAGTGATTGCTTTATCATAATCAAAAGTGTGTGTGGGGGCTTACACTGTGACAACTGATGAGGTTTATAAAATTACTGTACTGTACTGTAATTCATTTGTCCTCATTCACCAAGAAGCTAAGAGAGATAAATTACACATTCTCTGGGATAAAGAGGATCACTCCTTATGTTGACAAGGCAAGAATATTGTCCTGTAGTCCATTGCATCACATACATCCTAAACTCTCTCCTACACATCCTAGTACAGTCTGTCATTTGTAACCTTACAAATGGGCTACCTAACCAGTACTACAGTATATATCCACAAAAACAATGTGAATTCCTGTGTTTAACTTACCTGAACATGTAAACATCACTCATTCTTGTTCTTCTCCACACATATTGCCAATATCAGTATCAATTTCCTCTCCCACCTCCTGCAGGTCAATTATTTCATCATCTGAAAGTAAATATATAAAATAACATGATGAAACAATCATACAACATATAATTTTCCTGAACTGCTCGAATTTTGTCACATAAAATCTTACTTTCCAAGGAAGAAAACTGCTGTTCTCCCGGAGCAGAATGGCCAGTGAACTGGGTCACCCACACAATCACTCTCCCTTTCAAGCCACAAAAGACCATAAATAATAATAATAATAAATTTCTTACTTGTCTTTGGCTTTCTCACCTTCATCATTCGAGCAGCTGTCCTGGTCTGTCATCTCGTCATCATCACAAACCTCGTCCACTGTCTCCATGTTATCAATGTCCTCCATGTCTACCTCCTTATCTTCATTGAAATTATGGTCATCTTCCTCCATCTTTAGTTCCTGCCTTTTGGTAATTTCTTCCTCTTCTATTCTGCCCTGATCTTTTTCTTGTTCTTCCCCTCTTTTCTTGCTCTCATCCTCCATTCCCTCCTCCTTTTCTTCTCTGCTTTGCCTTTTCTCTTCTACTTCCTCATTTTGCTCGCTCTCATCTTCCACTCTCTCTTCATTTTCTTCTCTTATTTTCTCTTTATTTTGGTCTATTGTTTTTAAAATGTCTTCTTTCTCTTGTTCTTGCACTTCTTCTCTTTCCTGCTCTTTATCTTGCTCTCCTTTATCTATAATCTCTACCATTTCTTCTCTGTCTTTTCCTTTATCTTTCTCTCTAATTTTAACAAGCTTTTCCTTTTCCTCTTTGTCTTGTTTTTTATCTTGCTTCATTTTATTTATCAGCTCTTCTGGTTCTTCCCCACTTTGTTCTTTATGTTGGTCTAATTTCACTAAAAGCTGTTCCTTCTCATGATAATCTTTCTCTAGTTCTTCCTCCTCCTTTTTCGTCTCTACTCGATTCTGACCTTTTACACATGGCAAATCAACTTTGACTTTATTTTCTTCATTTCCAACATCTTTCCCATTTTCTGCCAGTTCCTTACCTTTTTCCCCTAATATTTCTTTCCTCACTTCCTCCAACTTCTCTTCAAGTTCCTGGGATCCACTGGTTATTGTTTTTTTCACTTCTTCAGCTTCTATTTTCTTTGCACACTTCTCCTTTTCCTGTTCCATTTCGTCAGGCTGTTGATTGAAACAAAATATAAAGTTTTTATTCTTTTTCTTATATATTCTTATCTACTTTCTGTAAAAGGGTAACACATATTATACTTCATTGGTAAATATTCACTTGGTAACTCCTAGAAGCACAAGATCTAAATCTTTTAAATCTGGAAAAAATCCTGCTCTTACCTGAAGCTCAAGGTGGGCATGAAGGTTGCTGTAGTGCAACAAGCTGTGAAAGTGACGTTCAATGGTATTTCCATTTACTAACCGGGAGTTGGGACACACACCACACTGGTAGGTTGATTTCTTTGATAAGAAGTTCAAACCTGATTGATTGAAACAGTGTTAACATACAAGATTAAATTACTGCAAAAAAGTAAATCCCTGAAATCAAGACAACCAGCCCCAGGGATGGAAAAAGAAATTTGATATGATACACAAAGAAAGAGAATACCCAATTAAATGGTCCACACTCACATTCACACCCTATTTCAAGCACATAAAATTCTCAGCATAATACGATACATTATCCTAAGGAAAGAGATACAGCATCAGAGGGGAACTATTTCTCAAGTCCAATCTTCAAGGCTCGATACAAATATATATGGCTTATAACCTTGATCTTATATCTAATATCTAGATTTGTTTTCTAACCCTGCCCTATGATCCTAACTCTAACTTGTATTTCAAAACCCTGCAAAACCTTTTCAATTCTCAAACAGTATTTCAAAGCTCCAAAATGCATTTTCCACTTATGCACCTTCAATCTCTATCTTATACCTCACAACATCCAAAGAACCATCAGTACTAAAGTTCACCTCCCCCATCTCAGATGCAGATATCATTCACACCAAATCCACGAACCACATACACACAATTCCACCCACATGTCCACACAGTCGACACTACTTATAATTTTATACATTGTAGTTACATGAAAAAAATGTCTAATAACACAGACAACCCTTCACATCCTCAATTAACATTCTTGGTGAGTAGTGTCTCAGTGAAGCAGTAATATTTGCAGAGGCACTAAAACCCAGAACAATGACTTACCATAAGGGAAAATTGGATCATAGGGTTCCAAGAACCTCAAGCTGATGGCTTCTGGGTGATCACTCTTCCTGTACAACTCCTCCCGCATATTGTCAAACTCCTCTTCATTTGGTCCCTTCCTTCTACGAAGGTCACCACCTGTAATGGCAAGACAATACTTTTCACTTCATTTTTCATATATTATGAGTCCCACACCTTCCATAATCTCATGCTCTCCCACACTTACTTATACTAATTAACTTGAATTTTCTTTTTACACCATACCAGCTCATTTAATATTTCATTTTTCTATCTTTTATGCTTCATTCATCCCCCTCATATTCCACATGGCCTTCTGTATACAGTATGACCGAATCTATTGAACTTCTAACAAAGGGTTCAGCTCTTAGGCTGTAAATACCCTTCTACACAGCTTAAGTTATGACAAACAGTTCCATTCAATTACCATTTTGCCAATAATTATGCAAAAATTAGAATATGAACAAGGATGGAATGGACTGGTTGACGGTCACGTACAAAGTATATAAAACAATAAAATGGGCACTCCTGATCTTGGAGATACCAATATTTTTCCCATACGAGTTGTAATTCACGAAAAATAAGGGTAAATAAGTGGTGGAGAAACATCGTACCTCACACCGTTTTGTGACGTCACCAGCCATACTTGTACCGTCAGCTACTATAGATTGACTACACACAACACTAATAAGTCTCTTTTTTGGTGGGTTTCAACTAGGTTTTTTGCACTTTGGGACAAAACACCATTGTTGGCTATTGGCTGGCATAGTGAAGATGAAGTATATCCTCCATAAAAGCACAGTAATACCTCACAACTCCCCTAGACATCACAATCGTTGGCTTTCAAAGGTAACAAAAGTTTGGCGCAGCCTACGTGTATGGCTAGTGACGTCACAGATTCGCAGCCATCAACTTCCATATGTGCAACTTCGATGGCTTTATATGCCAAACAATTTTTTTCTTTGTCAAATAAATTGCATAACAGGACAATTCAGCTCATTTATTAACGATGTAAATTGTTTAATAGAAAAAAATTTGATCGTCAACCAGTCCATTACAGTACTATGTTAACATAATTATTTCAGGATCCTTTGCATACCTTTCATCCCTTCACTGTCTATCAAACTTTTCCATGCTGTTACATTGAATATTAAGCTTGTATACGACAGAGATCAAATAAAGGGAAACATTTACAAAACAATATAAAATTATGCAAGTTGATGAGAATTTCCACATTTCAAAATAAACGAAGAATAATATAACATGATCCATGCAGATCTACATTACAATACATCATTTATAAAGAGTACCAGCAACCCTGTGTTTCTTTATTTCTTCCTCTTCCTCATTTTCTTCTTGTTGATTCTCCTCCTCTATTTGGTTAATATCTTCCTCTTCTTTCTTATTGTTCACCTCTCCATTCTTGTACCACTCATTCTGTTAAATAATAAAGAAAGCTAGATCAATACTTCACTTGTATGATATACATATCCTATCTTTTTTCTTTTGTCTTGTTCTAGACAATAATTTATATTTATATATGTAACACCATGACATTTTCTATTATTAAAATACAACAGCATAGGACCTTGTCAGTGACAGAGGGAGGATTCATATTGGACAATTGTTTGCAGCATTATTCCTTACTTTACTGGTGTATCTTCCCACTCTGTATATTTATTGTGTTGTATGGATTTTCATTCACTCCTTGGTTAAGTGATTGACACAGCTAAAGGCTTTATATTTTCTAAATAAAAGATTTTATCACCAACTATAAGGAATCCTAGCACTCTCCCTCATTTCCTTCAGGGCTACAACCATAGTAGCTTAAGTGGGTTGTTGTCATTGTTGAAGTTCCTCAAGCTGTCTGGCCGAATAGCCCCAAGCTCCCGAACCGGGCTCTCCCCCAGTGCCCTCAGAGAGTGTATGTTGTGATGTTGGCAAGTGTGGTTATGTGCATTGCAGTCTTCCATAATGTGTTTAATATAATGAGGTGCTGTGTTGCATCCTGTACAGGTATCTACAATGACTCCATCCAGCTGTTTCTGATATGTCAGAAGGGCCAGGTGGTGGCTGCACTGCAGCCTGGCAAGGTGGACTCTGTCCTCACAGGGAAGGGATGATTCAGATGGGTGGATGTCACGAGGTCGTGCATGCATCTGAGTGTTGTTTTTTATTGTTTGGATGGACTGATGAGTGATTTGAGTACGGATATGTTTCTGGAGACTGGTTTGTGGTGGGCAGGGTGTGAGAGATGATAGTACAGTATTTGTGTATGGTATTGTGTACTGGGTGTTGTTTTGATGTTCCTTGGCATGTGTGGGTAGTGTAGTGTAGTGGATGGTTTGGGTTTGTGGAGACTTAAAAAGGGAAATAGTACCGTTAAGATATTATTTGATAAAATAAAAGGTGAGGCAAGGACGAGTGACTAACTTTGTGATGCTCCAATGTTAAACGATGATCCTCTAATTCATTTCGAGTGAAGAAATTCATGCCACAACATCTGGAAAGCATGTATCTCACCAACAGCTGTAAGGAATTATATCCATTATTAACACAATCATAAGAGTTTCTCATCTTCTATCTAGCATTAAAAACTCAATTAAATTATAGCAAATATCATCTTCACTGATAACAAGGAAAAGTTCTACTGTACACAAGAAGAATATTTTCTTATAATTATCAATCATGGAGCATAACACCTAAAAATAAATATCCTAGTCATCATAAATTTGAAACAAATAGCACAATAAATATCCACTCCATTTTGGTGTTCAATTTTGTTTGACCACATCCTTAAGTCTTGATGGAAAAACCTCTGAGTACCTCACTTGGGTTTTGTAAAGAAAACCTAGGTAAATGATATTAGACGATCTAAAATATTTTCTATAGAATTAGAGATGGGAAAGCTAACTTCCCCTACCATTGCCTTAAAATCCAGTACATGTACAGTATATACTCACTTTATGTTCCTTAGTTTTATTGTGATAACGCTTCATTGATGCCAAATGAAAGTTGCATATGTTGCACTTTCTCTTGGAGAACTTCATGGTGCTATTGATCAAATTGCATTCTGCCATCTACCACAACCATGCAGAATATGGGTGATTAATAAAGGAAGGGAGGTCATGAAGTTGGTTAATATATCAGTATTTATATACAGTATCTGAAAACTGGTAAGTACTGTACATTTTTTTTTCATCTGATAAATTGCAAGGGCTAGAGCCCTTTTGTTACGACTTGCAGATGGTTATTATGCTGGAGAAATATGCTATCAAAGATGTCAAAACAAGACATCATGGCCTGCCTAAGATTAGTGTACAAAATTGGATAAAATTTAACAGCAACTTAGCATGAACACCTGTAACAGTACTCAACAAATTAATCTAACTACAATACAGTAATAATGTAGTATAATATATTCACACTGCCTTCATAACTTAATCTATCTTAAAGTAAAGATAGATATTGGATTCAAGGAACTCACCTTAGAGTTTGCTTGAAGAAGAGCAATCTGAGCGTTAATAGTGTCTTGATAGGCACTTCTCATCATATTATGGGCACGTCCCCTGATATGTTCCAAGTATGACTGTCACAGGTATAAAAAGTATGATAAATATTACTCAACATGCTGTATAATATTGAAAATTTGTTGCAGTACTCACACTGCAAATCCTCATTACTGTACTCATTATATATCTTCCAGTACTTCATCTGCAAACATAAAGTACAGATAATTACTGTACTGAGGAATAACATGGAAGATCACTGAGGAAAGGAGGTAAGAAAATGTATTAAGATATGTAATTTCAACACAAAGTACAGAGGTAACAAGGGTAGACAGATTTGCCCAGGCAGGTCCTACTGCCAAAATGATATACTATACTGCAGATAAATTCCTGAACATGATTAGCTTCAAGACTGAAATATTAATCCAGAGGATGAACTTACCTTAGGTGAAACAAATAACTTCTTGTCACAGATATGACACTTCAAAGCTTCTCTGGGCAGGCTTAGTAACTCTTCGGTCTGTAAACACAAAAATCTTAGATAGCTAGATACAAAATAGTGAATTACATTTTAATTTTGAATATGAGTTTACGATTCTCTATAAGTAAACAAAAACTAACCTATCACAATCATCACACAATGGAAAATAAATGCAATAATGCCAGACTATGCTACAAAGTTTATCACATGTTCATTAACATTCTCTCACCAACTCTTCTTCATCTTCTTCTTCTTGGTCCAAACTCTCTTTTGTCTTCTCTGAACTTTCTTGATCTTCAGTTGTATTTCTATTTTTTCCATATCCTTTCCCTTGGACATCATTCTTCCTTTTTGTCTCTTCTTTTGCCTCCCATTTGTTCCTCTTGGAGCTCCCTCTGTGGGATGATAATCTCAATCAAGTTTATAAAATAAGTCTGACCTGGCTCTGCCAATATCAGTATGACTCTTTTACCAGATATTAGAGGACACATTGCTAAAGGACAAAACTTATTGAAAAATATGGCTTTCTGGCACAATCTGGGTCCAAGTGTGGCCAAAATATTGTATTTTAATTATCTACTCTTCGTGTTGCAATGGTTTTTCTTACCATATGCAGACTTTTTGGTACCTTGAACCAAGACTCCAAGAGTAAAATCTTAGCCTTAAACAAGGTATGCTCATGTGAAAAAGATAGAAAGGGATATAGTGACAAAAACTTACTGGTCAGAGAGGGGAGAGGGAAAGCAGAAACCAGAATGATAAGAGTCAAAAAGAATTCTGGACAAATGAGGAGTAGCCTAAGCATCCAGTAAATTAAGTACTGTAGTGGAAAACTACTGAAAATCTAGCAATGCAAACAACTTTAGAAAACTTATCATAAATAATTTTGTCAACATACTTTGAGTATGTGAATTATCCCATTATTTTCTTCACAGAATTTTACATATACCTCCAGCAAATTGACAGAAATGGGAATACTGATGGAACAATAGAGTCACACCTTGAAAACTCGTGTGCCCTTACTCAGTCATGGATGATGCTTGAAATATTACAGTCGAGCAATAGGAGAATGCAGAGAACAAACTCTAAACAAATATGATAATGAGGAATATAACCAAGAAAAGCAAGTCGGTAATAACTGACAATGTACTGTACGTATATGAAAGGGATAGATGGGTACCGTAAAACTCCCTAACTTTGGACATTTCACAAAAATATTTAATAATTCAACTGTACTAGAAGAGAGTGCTATATTGCATTTGCAAAAAATAACGATGGTATTAGTTAGGGGAATGTTCAAAGACTATTATGTATAAAGTCTATTACAATAGCTTGAATATGTGTGGGTGAAAGTATTCGACAAATGCAACAAAAAAAGTCTGCATTATTTAACCCTGCAAATCTTTTTTCACACAGAACAAAGAGTCTCAATTGTAAGAACGTGAATGGTACGATTATACATGGACACTCTCTGTAAGTACTGGGCAGTAAACAAATTTAAAATATATGCATGCATATAACCGTATTTAATGAATATTTTTAGTTTTTACAAAAAGAAAGTCCCAACTTCGGACAGACAAATTAATACAGCACCGGTACTTGACCAAAGGATGATTTTTTATGTAGATGTAAGCCTATGGCCTAATTAATGATACCGGTACCTGAATAATATGTGATATAGTTCTGTACGATTGTCAGTACAGTACTACCAGTACCAAAGTATTGCCTGTAAGGTGCTACAGTTTGGTGCCTTAACCAGTAATGAGTTTTATTTTGAAGATAAAAGTTATATTAGTTATTTAGTTATAGTATTTTAAACAGGTACGGTAATCAAGTCCAGGAATACAGGAAGTGTGTGTGTCATTAGTACTATACCTGGAATTATGTTATTATGTATTATGTAGTTGCTATTATGTTATTTCAGTATGTATTTGTTGAGTCAATGAGGTAGCAACTTGATATTTAGGTGAAGGTTTTATTTGGAAGAGGCCACTTCTTCTTCCAGTTTTGTGTATACACAATGCCTTTTTTTTCTTTTGCTAAAAAAGTTTTTGAATAGTTCTTAGTTAGATCTATGCCAAGAAAACCTTACTACAATGTGATATGATGCAACTTATTGTGATCTCAATGTATGTGCTTAAAAAAGAAGCTATTTTTGGATATACCAGTATCTCTTTATATTTGTATAACTCGGGCCATGAATGTGGCAAATTTTTTTTACATTAAAAAAAAAACTCCTCAGGTGTCCGAAGTTCTGCCAGCGTGTCCAGAGATCGACACTGTTAACCATTCTCATGTTTAAAGAAGTTAAGACATTTCTGCCTTATCTTCGGACACTTGGGAATAAAAAATGAGAAAAATAAAAAAAGACAATACAGTACAATAAAACAAAACATCTGGTTCTATGACGATTCAAGAAAATGGAACAACAGCACAGTATATTGGCTTCAAGATAATTTTTGGATGGAGTAATTTGCTGATACAGTACTAGGTAAATTGTTACTAATCTTTATTTCATAGCAGAGTTGTCAGTGGTAAATAACACCAGACATGCCAGTAAGTAATTCCAGGCAAACCTTTTTCCCAAGGAAGTGTTTACATTATTCCTACAAACGTAAAGTACTGTACACTATATTTCCTCACAATATATGTTGCATCTTATTTTCTGAAACTGTACAACTGATTTCTGAACACTGATTTATACATATTTGGGTAATATTACATTGTAGGCCAAATCATCCATCTAGTTTTCACTACAAACATGACCCTCCTTCCACCTTCCCTCTCGCATCCCCTGACTTCTCCCAGTCACCTTTCCTACCTCTCTCCCTATTCCTTCCCCAATGTGGGCTGCTGGGTAGAAAAACGTACAGTATTCACCAAAAATGTCATTTTACTGCACTAATAAAAAATCTCTCACACTTTTCATCTCCTGACCAATCAGCCTTACCTAACAGCCAGTTCATTCTTTTCATAGACCATAACTTTACTTTTGCACATATTTGCTTCTAAATTTCATTTGATGTAGATATCCACAACTCCATGTAGTTTTCACTCAAACACTTATAAATCACTCTAATTATCATCTACTATACAAATAAAAGTGTCAGCAACTTGCATTCCAGTCAATTTCTCACTAAAGCTACTATGCATCTCCTACAAAACATAAATTCTCCACAAACTGAACAACCATGGGGATATGACACACACCAAGCTGAAAAATTCCAAGTACAGTATCTGTCAACAAAGATTCCTCCTCAAGTGATGTTTCATTTACATTCTATCTAGATAGGCTATGTTACTTTTCCTCTCTCCCTTTAGACATTTTTATGGTTGGTTATGGTACATATTCATTGTATTGTGAATCATGACTAATAACAGAACTATAATTTATATTAGGTACGGTACCTCCTGTTGGCAGTTGCCAGTTTCCAGGAATACAATTTCAGCAGAAATAATGAGGGAAGAGAGCTTCCCCAAGAATGTTCAATTCTGGAACATTCTTTCTGGCATGCTAAGGCAGACTGCTCATTCAGTGCTATCACATACAAGCAGGCTACCAACACTACCACTGTATTGTACATGTCACCATGAAAACAAAGATGAGTGACACAATAAGAGAGATGAGCAGAGTTTACAATACTGTTTATTCTGTAGGCTACATTCAAATACAGTATCATAATGGACTCTTCAGCTGCTGTTCTTGATTTCAAATAATCATTCAAGTCAATGCACACTTATAGAGACAAAAATTAATTTGCGTATGATACTGCAAATATCTTCCAGAATCAAGTCAGGAATACAGGTGGCCAGCTGGTGCTGGCTGTGTGGGTACAGAAACACAGTGAAGGGACTGTCTGTCTTGGCAACATGGCCACTCTTAGCCACCAGCTGGCCTTGGTGCTGCCTGCTATTTCACTTCATAAGTGTCACCTGAAAGTAAAGTACAGCAGTGAGAATCTAGTCTCATGCTGTATGTACTCCCCATGGGGCTTACCTCCAATGGGTAGGTACAGCATTTTCCTCCATGGACTGAAGGTAACTGCTGCTGCTCTCACTGGTCCTGGCATTGTACAAAGGTTTGCTTTGGTGAGATTTGGACATCCTACGATCCTGAAGGTCCCCAGACCCAGAATGGGAGGGGTGATGATGGGAGGGACCACCAAGGCGCTCCCAGACAGACTGGGAGTGATGGTGATCACGTGGAAGTTCCTCATGTGGTCGCATCCCTCCCTGTGAAGTGAAAGACACTCTCCACTCAGCTCACAAGCTGACACTGTACCTCAGCTCAACACTGAAGAAAGGATGCCATAAAATGTACACAAGGTTCTTAAAGATGGAAATTTGAACTGAAATGTGTTTATCAGACTTTGAGTGGACTATATTCTTATCCTTTACAGAAATTAGTTATAATCACATATCACAAAAATGTCAATCAGTTAAAGGCATGAAAAGTGGACTAAACATTTCCCTCCTCCTCAATTCCCATATGCATCCACCCAAAGTGTACACACCCCACTCTCTTCTGGGAACATCAACTCCATTCATTAGTGGCTTTGGGATTGGTGAAGATAATTTCCAACTCTGTTCATATATAATATTACTATATTATGGTTGTCTTCCATTACCATGGAGAAGGTACCTTGATGGCTGAGGCCCTCAGTTTATTTCTACTGTATCTCCTTTATCCATCCCTGGCCCTAGAGCTACAACACCTTGTAAAATGGGACATGGGGTATTGTCATGATAATGATGATGTTGATATGATTTGTTCACAGATGTACAACCATCAAGAAGTCAAAAGATTTAAGGAATTGCCTGGGTTATAGTTTCTCTCCCAAACCGTAAATTTGTTTCTATCTCTAGCAGCTAGGTTGTCAGGTCATCCTCAGTTACACATCACTTATTCTTGAAAGTATCACCTATTAAAACAGCTAAACATTTTATTCAATAATCTCATGGCTTCACAAGGCTCACAGGCTACTCACAACTTATAGTACAGAGGTTGAGGTATACTGTATATATATATACTGATGATGAACTATGAAACATGTCATTATGCCAATGGCACTTTACTTTGCTCAAGTACTCATCTCTGTCACATCAGTCTTTGAGTCTGTGACATGTTTTAGTAACCCTCTACCTGAAAGACAAAACCAGTGCATTATCCAAGTTACCAACATTACCCTTAATACAGTACTCACTTTATTGACCAATCCTATAAGGGTGGACAGAGTGTTAAGTCGATTCACATCAGATACTCATTCGAACCAATAACAGGACAGTGTGGTACAACCACCTAACAGTCAGCAACACTGACCACTCAGCCATCAAGGCGATTAATAAATCTATCGTAGTAAAAATGATTTCTGCTACATGTAGTTATAATACCATGGGTCTAGGACTCTAGGTGATATGGGTTGGAACGTTGGTCACTCTGATATTACTGCATTCTGACCTACAGGCTAGAATAGTAAACTGTTGTCACTGTTTAATTTCAATTAGTCTGCTATATTAAAATACAGGAGCCTTTTCTTAATCCTTAAACCATGGGTGACGAGAATTCACATCACCAGCAACAAGTGTGGAGGACCGCGGGTGATGAGAATTCTCGACAATGCAATTCTTAAAATTACGCACCCCTTAACAAGGTTGTCTCGGGTGACAGCACTGATATGGGCTTGTAGGGAATAGCCATAGTCCAGCAACCCACCTCCTGCCAGTGTTAAACTAGCAATGAGTGTGGAAGGAATTATTTCCAGTGCTCCATTTTTCCTGTTATTACCATATAGCATATGTAAGTAAAAACAACAGTTGACATACTTGATTTTATACACTTTACTATGTGAGATTACTAGGTAATGCCTACCAGATAATTGACACATAACAGGTTCATTTGTTCTAGTGTGTACCTAGCATTATAGCAGGTGATAGAAAGTACTGAAAGGGATAAGTCGGGGTAAAGGAGAAAACACCTTAAATATCTATATAATTAAAAATGTAAGAAAGATTATACCAGAGAGACACAACTTTATACTGTATAAAATGTTGCAAACTCATACCATATCAAGAATTACACTTATTCATAAGCAAGCTGATCTTAAAGACCAGAATAACTCCAGGCTAATTAATGTGCTTCTTGTATTCTACAAGATGTTCACAAAAATAATTACAGATAGAAAGAATCCTATACTTGATGCTAACCACAAAGCAAGCAGGAAATCACAGATACTGTACCATAGAGGAAAAAAAAAATGACTACAGCCACCTGGGTCCAGGCCCTTGTAAGGTTATTTAAGGTGGATTATCATGATTTGATCACATCCATACCATTAACCAAGTTTAAAAACTATTACTATACAGTACTGTGTAGATTCAGAAATACCATAAGTGAATACATAGTACTTACCCTATCGCCACGAAATTGTTTCCTTGGGGGTGACCTATCTCTCCTATTCACATTCGACTTCTGGCAATGAAATGAAACCTTGGTAAACATATATTCAATATATTGCATACATATATACTCAGCATGCATATACTGTATAAATATATCAGCATAGCATTTTGCCGAGTATTGAGACATTGGTATAAAATGGACAAGACACTTTACAATGCTGATACAACTAATTCTATAACAACTACAACTCTATGATAAAACACAAATAAAAAACTTACAGAACCTTCTTTATTCAAAATGACAATCTTTCATTTTCAATATGAACAACAGCATATTATAATAATTATGAATGTAGTAACTGATAAATAAAAAGTTACCGGTATACTACAGCAGTCTATATACAAACAGCATCCACATTTTAAACATCAGTTGATTCCATATTTCCAAAAGTGTGCTACTGTATTTGTTTGAAAATCCAAGATACAGTCTTAACAAAATAGTAAAAGAGTGAAAATATAAGCTTACATAGCCAATGACAGCATTGATGATATCAAGAGCAAGTTTGGACTTGTTAACATCCAAGTCTCTAGAATGCCTTCGAGAGATGTTGTGGTACCCACTCCGTTCACTGTCACTTCTATACCGTGAATGATCACGGTACCTAGAATCTATCCTTCGGCGACTCTCATCCCTTGGGTCTCTGGGGCTTCTTGAATGCCCAACTCTGCAAAATAACATAAGTGAAAATACTTCAGTCAATATTACCCTACCTCCTTGAATGGATACAGTACAATTCATATATCTAAGCAGTTAAGAGATAATTTGAATTTCTAAATGTTCTGTAAAACAAATCTTTGTAACATCCATACCAGCAAATATACCATACCATGATCACAAGCAGTCTCTGGTAAGACTTTTCTTCACAAGGTACAGTACAGTACCTACCAACTTAACTCATTTTGAATCCTGATAAGTTATCCATAATACCAAATATTTGAGTACAGGTACAAAATGTAGTCTAAAAGTGACCTCAGATGGAGGTGCTGGATATATCTCTTACACAGTAAAGTTGCAGAAGCATATTCCCACATTTACAAACTCAGGAAGCATACTTATAATAAGCTACAATTACATGACTAGAAATGTTTGAGTTACTGTAAATCAACGACACTTTATATTCCAAGTCAGCATATTCTGCATCCTAGTGCATGATACAAAAATGTTACCAAGATTGCAATCAATAAAGCAGAGACTAGACTAACCTGTAATGGCTACTGCCACTGACATGGCTGGGGTCATAACCTTCTCTATTAAAGTTGTTGGACATGATGGCAGTTACATACACTCTCAATGCACTCCAACTGCAATCTTCACCAGCAAAGAACTATTACCCTGTAGAGATTATCTTACATTAATTTGTTTGCTTATTTAATTCTTATATCATTTTTTCAATGAAGACAGGAATTATCCCCAGGTGCATGTCAGCCCAAATCACAAGGAAAGAGACAATATTTATTATAATACATCAAATGATTATTTGAGATACAGTTTCTGGACACTGACTTGGACCGAGAAAGATTGATTGAAGATGAAAGAATACCACGCAAGGCTTGGAAAACCCTGTAGGTGTAGGACAATGGAGAAGCAAGCACCAAGGAAAAGAAGGAAAGGAGGGTATTAGTAGATTAGTTCTCCATTCTTGGCTAGGGCAGCGCAGTGTTACCATGTCCGACTAGGTCCCGGGAATTTGCCCAGGTCACTTTATGATAGTTTACACCGGTAGTTTGCTCTGGTTAGGTCCCGGTAGTCTGCTGTGGTCTAGGTTAGGTCAGGTCAGACAAATTTCCAAATTATGTTTGTAAAACGGAGCATCTGCGAGAGAAACACCATAGATGAAAAATGTGTTAGAAAGGTTCAAAATAGTGGGTAATGATACTAAAATATACAATATAGTGAACCCAGTTTGGTAATAGTTAAGCGGCGGACCATAATCAGGTTTGGACTGAAGGCTTGCAGATTGCAAAATTTTATAGTGTTTTTTTTAATGCATTTATTGTTCAAGGCCGTCGCATTTTAATGTTTGGGGAGATACGACCCCCTGCGCCTCCCTCAACCCAATCTCCATAAACACTTCATTTTCGTCATATTTGAACTAGATTCGTCGGAAAAACACTACAGAAAATTAAATAGAATTAGTCTGACCTCACCTGACCTACCTAACCGAATCAGGAGCGTGGGAAATTACGATAATTGGATAAATGAGATAGGGCGTAAATGGGAGGGAGAATGTCAACACCAGAGTTGGCGATACTATTTCAAGCAGTGTTGCCAGGTGCAGGGTAATTGCTGTTTTAGGGAATTTCAAAGTTCACACGGGGAAATAATATACAGCTCTTTCAAGAGTAAACAGGGAAATTTCTACAAGATGTAATACCTAAAAGACCATCAATGTTCAAGAATAAACAGGGAAATTCTGATGTTGAAGTTGGCTAAATTTCGTCAAGCAGACATGGCAACACTGGTTCCAAGCTCGCGCGGATTCGCGCCAATGGCAACACTGGTTCCAATTCTGCCCCCCATTATCTAATTTTTGGTCGTAATCGTAATTTGCCGCAGTCCTGATTCGGTTAGGTAGGTCAGGTGAGGTCAGACAATTCTATTTAATTTTCTGTAGTGTTTTTCCGACGAATCTAGTTCAAATATGGCGAAAATGAAGTGTTTATGAAGATTGGGTTGGGGGGGGGTGCAGGGGGTCGTATCTCCCCAAACATTAAAATGCGACGGCCTTGAACAATAAATGCATTAAAAAAACACTATAAAACATTGCAATCTGCAAGCCTTCAGTCCAAACCTGATTATGGTCCGCCACTTAACTATTACCCCCAGTTCTTCTGTAAATTTACCGAGTATGCCCAATCTTGGAAATGGGACATTTGCAGAGCAAATGCTATAGAAGAAGATAGTCTAAATAAGTGGGTAATGAAGTTAGAAAAACCATACCGTACGCAATAACGGTAATTCGTTCAATATTTACCATTCTTTAAATAAATACCGAAAAACTGTACACGATAACGGTAATTCTATCAATATTTACCGAACAATATAATATTAGATCTGGGCCGTATGCAAGAACGTCCGTGGTGTTGACCATGGCGTAGTACCGATATTTATCAATGGAGTCATCGTACCAGTATAGGCCTGTACCACCAATATTCTTGTTGAACATGGCACCATTAATTTTGTAACTAAACTACTTCACATATATACGGTATATATAGTATTAAAATGTCACATCATCATTTGTAACTAAACTACTTCATATATTACACAGTATTAGAATGTCATATCATCATTTGTATTGTAACTAAACTCTTAAAACATACCACTTAACAAAGCAACAGCAAATATAACAGTATAATGAGTATATAACCTTATCTGGGTACATTTACGTCCACCATTTGGCACTGTTGTTGTCGTAATCAGTGTTGCCAGGTGGTGGGCTGCACAAAATTTCCCCAACTTCAACATCAGAATTTTCCTTTACACCTCAAAAAGTTCCTGTTTATTCTTTGAAGATTGTTAACAAAATCTGGAATTACAGGAAAACTGCTATTGAACAGCAGCAGGACCAATGAAACTAATTAATAAAAATAGACAATACGTAGAAAATTACTTGGAACACCACAATACAATAAATAAGACGACAGCAGATCTGTAGTCTGGTAGAATTTTTTCCATGTACTCTTCAACAATATCATATAATATCCCATTGGTACTTCAAATTCCCCATGGCTAGGGAAAATTCCCCATACTTGGTAACACTGGTTGCAATTTGTTTGCATAGCCCTATGGTCACTCTTTCCTATGGGACGGTTTCCTACACATTTCATTATCTATTAGAAAAGTGTTTCTATATATCAGTTTTACGAGCCGTGATAATTTATGCACTTATACGGTGGTTTCATGGTTTAATAGTTTTAATAATCATCGTTCAATTTGTATATTTTGTAATACGATCGATATCCACATATCGACATTACCTTATTATTATTAGCATATTATAATTATAGTGCTTCAAATGTTTGATTCAACAGGATTTTGGCCTGAAGCTTTGAAGAATACAATACATCAATGTACAGTACACTGAAATCTTCGGACAGGTTAATTAGTTTTAATATGTTCCAATAAGTTATAATATTATGTCATTCGCTGTAAATTAATTTCAGGCAATATGTTTGACATGATGGACAGCAACTCGGTACCCAATATAAAGAATCGAATACTTTATTATATGTTAACAAGAAAGGGGAAAAGGAAACTGTGTTAATTGTCAGTATTAATTAATATATATTATTAACTTTCTTACGAAGGCTGTATACTGAATACTGTCTCCAGTTTTAGAAAATGTCGGTTAGACAAAATAATCTATCCTCTATCCCTCATCATTTTATTTTAGCAGAGTGGACGAACTTCCCGGCTCCTTTTAAAGGTAACAGAAATGAAAAGGTATAAATAAAAAAAAGTACTAATGAATCAGAAAAAGGGTAAACATGGACATGGGGACACTAACGAAATGATTCACAGGACCAAGACTGAAGCGAGGAGAGTATTATAATTATGAGAGACACAATCAAGATTATCATTACGCATGCAACATCAGAATTATTAATAAAATCACAACCGCAGGCAATTGTCCCAACAATTGTTTCTGCATATTTACTTCTTCATACCAATTTTACTTTATATATAAAATACAATGATATTATTAGCGAGACATGTCACCATGACGACAGTTTGACGCGGTATCCATAGTAACATAGCCTCTGCTCCATCTGTTCTTCTGTCACACCCGTGTTCCGTCCAATTTAACTTCTTTCCTTCCATTAGATTATTAATCTGGCGCTGGATACCGATTTTCATTCTTTTATGTCAATAAACATGCTTTTATCTGATGCGATATATTAATAAAAAAATAGGGAATGTATCAACACAATATTCCTACAATAAAGTGTGGAACATCAAACTGAGAAAAGAGATACGAACAAGTTGTGACGTCATGGGTAATGTTGTAAACACACCCGAGTGGCTGTCCCCTCAAACGGAGCCAGGCACAGCTACAGACAACCGGTCAAACATTAAATTTACCACACAACATAAATACAATATTACACATACATGTAATATATAGGAAGATAAACAAAATAACGTGGTGATGGAGGAAGAAGAGAATATAATGAACCTGCTTCCCCCTCGTCCAGTAATCTACGAAAAGGAGAAGAGGTGAGTACAGTAGTGTGAGAAGTGACTGTGTAGCAATGATTTTGGAGGATAAATCAGGATAGTGGCGTAGAACATTTGACTATAATGGAATAGATAATCCAGAAGGTGTCTACCATAATTATAACTACCAGATGAAATAGTACAGTACTCCTTCATTAACAATATATGTTTCGCGCAAAGTGACTAATTAAATTTGACAGACCTTACTAGTTTTGTCCATTCTTAGACACGTGTCCCTCCATCATGGGCGTGTAGTGCAGAGTGGGCGTCGTGGGAGGCAGGAACACGCCACCATGGGTCCTCCCACCACCCTTCACACACCCAGCCCAGCCCACTACCTCAAGAAGCACCACCGTGATGCCCACACCCACATCGCCAGGGTACCAGCAGGTGAGAATGTAACAGTGTGAAGGACAGGAAGAAATTCACTTATAGACACCCATCCCAACATCATTCTCTCTCTCTCTCTCTCTCTCTCTCTCTCTCTCTCTCTCTCTCTCTTAGCTGATGTGGTCGTAATACTTCCCCACACCCGACCCTTACTTATGATGAGGAGGAATATCGGTCTACGATGGTCAGCCTTGGTAGAAATTATTTTGACACAATATTTTAGCTGGTAAATACAGTATGTGCAACCCTCGTCATTCCCCAAACGCATATTGTCAGATATTTACTCTCTCCCTTTATTATGTCTAAGATATGAGGAGGAGGAGGAGGGAGACATGCATCGTAAGGAGGAAAAAAAATCGATAGTGTTGTGCCAGAGAATAATGTGCAGGTTTATTTACAGAGAAAGAGGTGTATAATAAAAAAAAACACTGTATATTTGTTCTTTATGACTCGTTATACGGGTGTGGATTCGGGACGCGGCTAAACACAATGACATGAATGACGTATAAATAAGAATGTAAAAAGCACGCGGCGTAGAAAAAATTAAATAAATAAACTACTGTGTTCTCTTTGCTCTAACTAAAAACAGAAGAAGAGCGGCAATGTGAGAAACGACCCCCTCTTCCCACCCCAGTGAATTACCCTCCTCCTGAAAGACAAAAGTAAGTGTTGTTGATTCCAGTCAGTCTCATTATAGTGTTAAAGGGATAGATAGATAGTAAAGTCATGGTCTAATGTTCTGCAACCCGGTGAATAAAAGCGAGCTATTTGAGTTAATTTTATGAACCAAAATTGCACACACCAACAGCTATAGTTCGGATCATTTTTCGAAGCCATCTCATTGGAAGGTGTTGCAGTACATTAGACCATGACTTTACAATATTATCAATTTTGTGGCTAGTGATTCCTTCAAACTATTTCATACGATAGGACACCATTATTTTTGTTCATCTGGTCTTGTTTCCTGGCATACTTTGGAGGAATCAATGCGTTCCAGTTTACCAAAAGTGTATTATCCCCTCAAAGTTACTATTTACTGTCAATCGTTCACACATAGTCACCCAAGATTATAATAAATAGTATATACACACACACACACGCGCACACACGCACACACACACATACACACACGCTAGAGAAGCCCTCCAATATGGAAGACTGTGGTAAATAAAGCTCGTTTATCTGAAATTCGCGTATTTTAATCAATCCCGACTTCATGGGTGAGGCTGACTTTGCAAACTTACCCTTAATTGCTTTTGACAGGAGCGGGGTAAACTGGATTAGAAAGAACGTGGCAGGTGTAGGGAAGTCCACACACCAGGAGGGAGGACCAGGCAGATATGCAGACACAAGCACCGGTACAACACATCTCCTCCTAACTTCTGGACTCTACCCAAACTATATTTACAAGAAGGTAAAGTATATAATATGCATGTAGGTCTTTTGTTTTTTGTTTTGAAAGAGAACACACACACACACACACACACACATATATATATATATATATATATATATATATATATATATATATATATATATATATATATATATACATATATATATATATATATATATATATGTGTGTGTGTGTGTATATATATTGTGTGTGTGTGTATGTATATATATATATATATATATATATATATATATATATATATATATATATATATATATCATCATCAATCATTCAATGTATATTAAAAATTGCAACCTTTCCAAACTTTCAAAAGATCACATATTTGAAATTTTAACGATTTTACTAAAAAAATGTTTCATCTTCACTACTCCCAATTTTTTTCCAATTTTGAACGAGTTTACGATAAAAGATTTCATCTTCACTACTGCCTCACTACTTGACATCTTCACTACCTGATGCGACATCAGATTGGGGGGGGGGCGAGCGCAGCGAGCCGCGATTTTGGGGGGAGGGCGAGCGAAGCGAGCAGCGCCGCAGGCAAAAGCACCCACGGCGTAGCCGTGGTGGGCGAAGCCCAGTGCTTGTATATATAATATTGTTTATTGAAAGATTGACAAATATATGCTGTAGTAGGCATCGATTTCTGCCTTCTTTTTATCCTGTACACTTCAACTCTTTTCTCTCCCTCTGTCATTGTCTCTGTCTCTATCTGTCTGTCTGTCTGTCTTTGCTCTTCAGGGTTTTGGACGAGTGCCTTCCTACCTACGACGCCGCCAGGTGGTGGAGGAAGAAGAAACAGCCGCAGGAAGGAAGAAACAACAGGACGAGGAAATGGAGATGGAAACAATATCACAATTAACGAAGCAAGAAAAACAAGAACTAATTGAGGTGAGGAAAGATGAACAAACTAAAGAAAAAATAAAACCACTTAAATCTCAAGTTATTATAATTATTGTTAGTATAAAGACGTCTGGCTTGGGGTATTTAAATATAACTTCAATTAAGTCGAAATATAAAATGGATATAAGGCTATACTTTATAATCAAGTTAGATGTGATAAATGGAGAAAAATAAAGGTAAGTTCCATAACTTTATTCATCAGGTATTCAATTGTGAAAAAAAAAAAAAAAAATCAATTATTTTTTTATAGTTCGTTTATATAGATAGTTCTTTAATTCCCAGACCCAACACTATAAGATATATATATATATAGTAGTTACCATTTATTAATTCACTCTATTTAACTACCACTATATAAGTACACTTCTCACCACTACCACTACCACCACTACTACCACTATTCACCCTGTCTAACCACTACCACCACTACTACCACAACTACCACTATTCACCCTGTCTAACCACCACTACCACTACTACCACTAATCAGGTGTATGTACAGTCACGACCACTAATAAGTATACAGGTGTCCTTCGAATAACCTAGAAACAGTAAAATTTTATAATATAGTCACAATAACATCTCCATTGGGATTATAGTTCGTTGGTAAATTTTTGGAGTGTTCAAAACTTCAACCAAAATTTTAGTGTTCAAAGCTTCAACCAAAATTTTAGTGTTCAAAGTTTCAACCAAAATTGCGAGTGTTCAAAGCTTCAACCAAAATTTTAGTGTTCAAAGCTTCAACCCAAATTTTAGTGTTCAAAACTTCAACCAAAATTTTAGTGTTCAAAGCTTCAACCCAAATTTTAGTGTTCAAAACTTCAACCAAAATTTTAGTGTTCAAAGCTTCAACCCAAATTTTAGTGTTTCAAAGCTTCAACCAAAATTGGAGTGTTTCAAAGCTTCAACCAAAATATTCAAAGCTTTAACCAAAATATTCAAAGCTTCAACCAAAATATTCAAAGCTTCAACCCAAATATTCAAAGCTTCAACCCAAACTGTATATACTTACTTATTAGTTCTGTTGACTGTACTGTATCTATAAACGTCTAACACCACAACACATGCAGGGTCTACGTCACAACCAACGTCAAGTGGAGCGTCGTCTACAATGTCTACCGGTGTTGTGTGAAACCAGAATTACGAGAGAGAGAAGGAGGGAACTGGAGGAACAACTCGGGGCTCTCTCTACTTACCTTCATCTCCTCCACCACTACCACATCACACTCACAAAACATTAATCAATTAACCACAGAATAACCTTAATTAATTTATTGGTGGTTTGTTAATTAAAGTGTATGGAGGGTTGAGTAGAGTATATAATTATATGCTTTGGTTTAGCAATTGATAAAAAAACACAACGACAAACACACCATATGAATAACCTTGATTTGTCGACAACATTTTGCTACTCCTTCTTAGCTACTGAATCCTCTCTCTACTCTATCATTATACACACCTTATATTAGTTAGTATCAATGAAGTTATTTATGCTACAACTCCAAGCAAGCAACGAGGTGATGTGTTTCAAGGACCAATAATTACAATGTGTGAAGGAATAACATTTCTCCATTTCACAGGCATCTATCTTCAAATGTAAGCTTTTATTACTTTTTTAAGATTGATTATTTATTATCTCTGCACCACCATATATATATACAGCTAACTATATATATATCACGTTCTATAGTTATTTTAAAGATATAGTTATACACGAAAATAGTTTATTAAATATGTATTAGGCACATCACCCCCCATGCGTGCAGAGTCATCATATTGTCACTCCTTTCATTGTCACTCTTATCTTTGTCACTCCTTTCATCCCTACTCTTATCCTTGTCACTCTTCCCTTTCCCACTCCTACCTTTACTACTCCTTTCATTGTCACTCCTCCCTTTGCCACTCCTTTCATTGCCACTCCTACCTTTGCCACTCCTTTCATTGTCACTCCTGCCCTTGCCACTCCTTTCATTGCCACTCTTAACATTGTCACTCCTTTCATTGCCACTCTTAACCTTGTCACTCCTTTCATTGCCACTCCTACCCTAGCCACTCCTACCATTCCCATTTCTACCCTAGCCACTCCTTCAATCACATTCACCCAAACCAGGAGAACGGTATATACGGTATTTCAATTAGGTGAACTGTTAGACCAAGACTCTCCTTTCATGTACGTACGATGGTTACAGACAGAAAATTCACCCCACGCTGACTGGTTCACGGAGGAGATGTGTATAGGGATGTGTATAGACGGCGGAGATGTGTATAGGGATGTGTATAGACGGCGGAGATGTGTATAGGGATGTGTATAGACGGTGGAGATGTGTATAGGGATGTGTATAGACGGCGGAGATGTGTATGGGGATGTGTATAGACGGTGGAGATGTGTATGGGGATGTGTATAGACGGCGGAGATGTGTATGGGGATGTGTATAGACGGTGGAGATGTGTATAGGGATGTGTATAGACGGTGGAGATGTGTATAGGAATGTGTATAGACGGTGGAGATGTGTATAGACGGCGGAGATGTGTATGGGGATGTGTATAGACGGTGGAGATGTGTATGGGGATGTGTATAGATTGCGGAGATGTGTATAGGGAGAAATGTTTGCATGTCATATATATAATTATAATACAAACCACTGTATCTCTTAATTAAGTAATTCACATTGAGCCTTGATAATAATTCACCAATACAATATAATAAAAATCACCGCTACTATAATAATAATAATAATATGCTCTCATAACATTAGTAACCTCAATACAATATAATAATGTAAAAGTAACTAACTAAGTATCAGCTATGGAATCTAATTTATGCATGGAAATAGAAATGTAATTCGCTAACGGTTTATTATTCTTATTATCCTACTTTAATTAATCCTTGCTATTGTAATTCTAATAAATCTAAATAATAATTCTAAATAATTAATGTTCAGTATAACTCAATAGACTAAAATATAATCCTTTCCTAAATGTCTTATTAAGGGGAGAGTAATATATTTTTGGAGCGCCTTGATTCCTCCAAAGTATGCCAGAAGACAGGACCAGAAGGATAAAAGTAATGGTAACCTGTTGCTTTGGAATAGTTTGGAGGAATAATTTGCTCCGGATTTACCAACACTGTATCCTCCCCTTAATTAAACACTCTACTCTTACCTATATATCGCCAGACGTCAACAGTCACACACACACACAAACACACACACACACTGCACACACATGCACCTTACACGAGTTCCTCCCTGCACATGTTATAATTATATACCCTAATATATATACAGTATACCCCTTCCCATCCATTATTAAGTCCCCCTCTGCTGCCATGGGTCGTTCAACTTACTCTTCCACTATTTCATTCTGTATTTTCACTCCACGTGTAGTTGACTGGAAAGTAAATAAGGGTTAACTTGTACAGACGAGCTAAACTTTGGGACGTCTGAGGCAGCAGCTGTGTCGGTTGGGGGTGCAAGGATGAGATACAGTAGTTTCTCATCCTTGGGTTGGTGTGTGTGTAGCTTGGCACGGTTGAAAGGATACATACATATATATTCTCTCGACCGTCTGTGTATAGGTACGTGTACTGTATATATATATAGGTGGATGTCATGGGTGGGGGGGATGAAGGGGTATATATGTAGAGTATAATACAGACAGAGTGGTGGAAAAGGAAAGACAGGAACATAATAAGAAACGGGGGAAGGGACAGAAAGTAGATAATCATATATATAGATGGGAATGAAAGTAAACGGAGGAAAACGGAAAGCTAAAATGAAAAACAGTGATTGAGCAAAGAGACAGAAAAGATTGATAAAATGGTAGATAAGAAGATATATAAAATAGATGTAATAAAGAGACGAGATAATAAAGAAGGTATTATATAGAATAGAAACTGGTTAGTAAGATGTGTATATATAGAGAGAATAGAACTGCATGTTTGTCCTTCTATAAACCTTTAACGTTCTTCTCATTTCTTCCTTTCCTTCCTTCCTTCCTTCTTTCACATCTCCATATTCGTCATTTAAACTTATCTCCCTTCTCACTCATGCACTCCTATTCCCCATTTCTCCTCCCTATTGCTCTTTCGTATACATACATGCAAGACATTCTATATCTACATCTCTCCCTTCCTTCTTCTTCCCCTATTTACTTTTTCCCTCCATTCACGTCCCTTATATTCCCTCCCTCCTCCTATATATAATTCCTTCTTATACATACATGCAAGACATTCTATATCTACATCTCTCCCTTCCTTTCTCCTTCTTCCTCTGTTTTATTTTCCTTTCCCCTCACGTCCCTTATCTCCCTTCCTTCCCTCCCTCCAGCCTCAGTCGCCCTCACCTCTCCCCCACCAGGTTTTCTAGAGTCCTGATGAAAACAAATACTCAACACGGAACTACAATCAGACTACTGTAGCTCCCTTCCTTCCCCCACCACCTCTCCCTGTACTCACTCCCTATATAACTCCTCACAGGGCCTATAACCTCACTCCTCACAGCCTCTCTCACTCCTCATGGCCTCTCTCATCACTCCTCATGGCCCTCTCATTCCTTCCCTCACTCCTCACGGTCTCTCTCACTCCTCACAACCTCTCTCACTCCTCATGGCTACTCTCACTCCTTCCCTCCTCACAGTTTCTCTCACTCCTTCCCCATGGTCTCTTGTAACAGTCTCTCTCACTCCCAAGGCAAGGTAAGGCAAGGAAAAGGAAGGGAAGGAAAGGGAGAAGGGAAGGGGAAGGGAAGGGAAGGGAAGGGAAGGGAAGGGAAGGGAAGGGAAGGGAAGGAAAGGGAAGGGAAGGGAAGGGAAGGGAAGGGAAGGGAAGGGAAGGAAAGGGAAGGGAAGGGAAGGGAAGGGAAGGAAGGGAAGGGAAGGGAAGGGAAGGGAAGGGAAGGAAGGAAAGGGAAGGAAAGACTAGGAAAGTAAAGGGAAGGAAAAGGGAAAGATGAGAGAAAAAACTAAATGAAAGGGACAAGAAAAACAAGGATTTAAAAAAAGTGTTTATATAAGAGGATAGTTACTGGAGTGAAGTGGAGAGGAGACAGACACCTTAAAACAAGAGAGAGAAGAGAGGTGAGTCGAGGGAGTAGACAGGTAGGTAGACAGACAGATAAGGTATAAGCAAGGAGAAAAAAGAAGGGAAGAGGTGGGACGAGGAAGTAGATAGACAGGTAGACAGACAGATAAGGTAGGCAAGGATAAAAAAGAAGGGAAGAGGTGGGGCGAGGGAGTAAATAGACAGGTAGGCACTAGGCAGGTAGACAGACAGACAGATAAAGGAGGCAAGGATAAAAAAAAAAGGGAAGAGAAGGAAAGAGATGTAATTTTTTATAGGCTATAAATATGTGCAGTATAAGAATAATCTTAATTAATAAAAGGGAAGACAGAATTAATTAAGGCGGTGAGTGATTACAATACATCCTTCCATTATTATTATTATTATTACACCGCCCACCCCGAAGGGTGGGCGGTGTATTGTTTTCGGTGCTGGATATTTATTTATTTATTTATCTGTTCGTGTGTCTGTTTTAGGTCTAGCGTCCACAGGTTTAGCCGTATGATGTTCATTTTTTTCTATTGATAGATATTCATCATAAAACAAAATGATTAATTTTTGGGCAAAATCAGTCGAAGGTCAAGGTCACAAAAAAATAAAGATAGCAAAGGGCGATTGGTCGCTGGCATCTTTAAGGGGCGGTGTTGCCATCGAATGATGTCTTATTACTATTATTATTGTTAATATTATTATTATTATTATTACTATTATTATTATAATAATAATTATTATTATTATTATTATACACTTTTCTCTGTATTCCTATTTATTTGTTATGTTTTAGATATTGGTTTGATGTCCTGTTGGTTTTTACGATATACTGTGGATCTGTCAAAATATATTGTAGCCAGAATTCATAAACTCACCCCTTTTCTTAATTTTTCTGATCATCTTTATTTCCTTCCTTATCCTTTCTTTCTCATCCGTTCCTTTACTCTGTCTCTCTCTCTCTCTCTCTCTCTCTCTCTCTCTCTCTCTCTCTCTCTCTCTCTCTCTCTCTCTCTCTCTCTCTCTCTCTCACCTGGCGTGGTACCTGGCTGAAAGTTTAATCAGCCTGACCTTTCGTGTTCCCTGGTGAAGAAGACGAGAAGGAAGGGAGGAAAGGAGGGAGGTAAATAGAGAAGGAAGGAAAGAAGGGAGGAAAGGAGAAAGGAGGGGAGGTAAATAGAGAAAGAAGGGAGGTAACTAGAGAGGGAGGAAAGGAGGGAGGTAACTAGAGAGGGAGGAAAGAATGGAGGTAAATAGAGAGAGAAAAGGAGAAAGGAGATAAGTATAGAGAGAGGAAAGAAGGGAGGAAAGTAAAGAAAGGGAGGTAGGTAGAGAGAGGGAGGTAAGAGAGTAACACAGGGATATATGATGGAAGGGAGGGAGAAAGGGAGGAGAGGTGAGAGGTATAGAGAAAGAGGGAGGAAAGGGGGATGAACAGAAAGGGAAGAAGGTAAGGGAAGGTAAATGTGTGTGTTAAAGTAAGAGGGTAAAGAAGGTAGGTAGGTAGGTAGGTAGGTAGGAAGGAAGGAAGGTAGGTAAGTGAGTAGGTAGGTAGGAAGGAAGGTAGGTAAGTGAATAGGTAGGTAGGTAGATAGGTAGGGTAAAAATCAAGCAGGCAGGGGACCATGGAAGGAAGAAAGAGTGTGTGTGTGTATATATGAAGGGAGGGGAGACAGTAAAGGGAAACAAAGTGGTGTATATTGGGAAGAAGGTAGATGCATGAGGGAGAGACGAGGGTGAAGAAATGGTGACAGACAGACAGACAGCGTGATACAAGGGGTCCAATGCTCTACACAACAGATATAGAAGGCATGACACGAGACCAAAATGGGGAAGGAAGGATACTAATGGAGAGAGAGAGAGAACCAAAGAGAGAGAGAGAGAGAGAGGGAAGATACAACTAGGGAAGCATAGGAAATTGACAGGAGAGAGAGAGAGAGAGAGAGAGAGAGAGAGGGAGAGAGAGAGAGAGAGAGAGAGAAGAGAGAGAGAGAGAGAGAGAGAGAGAGAGAGAGAGTGAATAAAGAAACTAATGAGAAAGAAATGTTAAGAAAAGGAAATAAACAGGGTAAAATAGAGAGGAGAAAGGAGGAGACAAACGAAAGAAAGAGATGAAGTAAAGGGAGCAAGACAGAAGAAATAACAACAGTGGACAGAAGAAACGAGAAAGGAACAGAAAACAAACAAACAGGCAACAGAAAATAATAAACACAAGACAGGGACACAAAAACAAACAAACAAACAAATAAACAAACAGAATAGAAGATACGTGAGTGAAACAGGAGCCAAAAAACAAAACAGTAAACAACAGGAGAGGGAGACAAACAAACAACAAACAAACAGAGAGAGAGAGAGAGAGAGAGAGAGAGAGAGAGAGAGAGAGAGAGAGAGAGATAAAGAGAGAGAGAGAGATGCTTCCTTCAGAGTCCCAAACCGACCGACCTAGTCTCTAAGGACCCAGGGTTTTAGGGCCTTCACTGTCTATTATACACGTCTTATACACGTCTTATACGCGTCTTATACACGTCTTATACGCGTCTTATACACGTCGAAGGAAAACACAGAGACGCTCGCTTGGTATTGTGCAGGGAGAAGACGATGAATTTAGAATATGTTAAACTATATAATAATTAGGGGATCTGTGTGTGTGTGTGTGTGTGTTTGTGTTTAACTGTATAATAATTAGGGATCTGTGTGTGTGTGTTTGTTTGTGTTTAACTATATAATAATTAGGGAATGTGTGTGTGTATGTGTGTGTGTTTGTGTGTTTAACTATATATTAATTAGGGAATCTGTGTGTGTGTGTGTTTGTTTAACTATATACTAATTAGGGAATGTGTGTGTGTGTATGTGTGTTTAACTATATAATAATTAGGGAATGTGTGTGTGTGTGTGTGTGTGTGTGTGTGTGTGTGTGTGTGTGTGTGTTTGTGTGTTTAACTATATAGTAATTAGGAAATCTGTGTGTGTGTGTGTGTGTGTGTGTGTGTGTTTGTGTTTAACTATATAATAATTAGGGAATGTGTGTGTGTGTATGTGTGTGTTTAACTATATAGTAATTAGGGAATGTGTGTGTGTGTGTGTGTGTGTGTGTGTGTGTGTGTGTAGTGGAAGGAGGGTGTGACGTTGCATGGAGGTGTTTACAGAGCATGTAGGGAGTTGCATGCATGGAGAGAGAGAGAGAGAGAGAGAGAGAGAGAGAGAGAGAGAGAGAGAGAGAGAGGAGTGGTGGGAGGGAGAGGTATAGTCTAAGGTGAGGACATGCAGGGTAAGTGAGGTTGAGGGACATGACACTACAGACAGATGTACAGGTGACAGAATCAACACCAACACCAGCAACACCAACACCAACACACTCACTCTCCCCTTTCTCTCTCTCTCTCTCTCTCTCTCTCTCTCTCTCTCTCTCTCTCTCTCCGAATAACAACGATATAACAACAGCATCAACAACAACAACAATGACAAAGGATAACAACATCAATAACAAAGACAAGGGCAGAGACAACAACAACAAAAACAACAATAACAATGACAAAGGATAACAACAGCAACAACAACAATAACAATGGTAACAACTGCAATAACAATGACAAAGGTAACAACAACAACAACAACAACAACAACACCCGTACATTCGACAGGCATATATACACATACAAATAACAAACAAACAAACAAATAACAAACAAACAAAGTATACAGCTCAATGAAAAGTGAATTCCCTCTTGTTTCAATTAAGGGGGTGTGGGAGTAGGGGGCAGGCTTGGGGGGAGTTTGGGGGGGTGCGGGAAAAGGGGGACAGGCTTGGGGTGGGTAGAAAGCCTGTAACCTATTCCCTCACTCTCCTAACACCACCCCACCCCAAAGCCAAAGCCTGTCCCCCTACTCCCGCACCCTCTAACCCCCCCCAAGCCTGTCCCCTATTCCCACACATCCTTAAAAACCCATAGATGTAACTATTGCCATACACACACATACACATACACACACACACACACACACACACACACACATAAACAAAAATAATAATAATAATAAAATAACAAAAATAACACTCACACAATATATAAACAGTATCGATATTAATTGTAGCACGGTTTGGAAGTATCAACAGAAGATTATTCCAATTTGTTTACAATATAACAACCACAAGTCAATATTAACTTTCAACTTAAATCTGCGTACCCCTTACCGACACTTTCAATACCTTAATTCTTCTCTGTGTACAATTGCCTGCACTTATAACTGGTACAGGACTATATAATAATAGAGGACTGACAACGCTGAATGTACCAGTTATAAGTGCTGGCAACTGTACATTCTCGTTGTATGCAGGTAAAATTTGGTTTACAAGAGAGAATAATGTCTATAATTACATACCCTTCACACATTCAGTACAGCAATTGTTCAGGATATATTTATTTTACTAATTCAATTTCAGTTTTATTCTTCTTATATTATCCAAACTTCTCCCTCTCCTCCGTAACTATCTATCTATCTATCTATCCTCTTCCTTCGTAACTATCTATCTATCTATCTATCTATCCCTCTCCCTCTTCCTTCCTTCTTTCACTCCTCTAATCTGTGTTTTTTTTCATTCCTGTCTTTCTCACCATACATTTAAGACCCATCCCAGCACTATATACTCTTCCTCCCTCACTCGTCCCATCTCTTTGTCTCTCCCCCTCTTACTTTACACATATTTTTATTCCCCTTACTCCTAGCTCCCTTCCTCCCTAGCTACCCCTGTATGTCTCTCTCTCTCTCTCTCTCTCTCTCTCTCTCTCTCTCACACACACACACACACACACACACACAGAGTCTCACGTGAGGCTGTGAAGCAGAGTAAGATGTGGTAATGCCCGAGTTATGTTCAGAAGGGAAAACACCGCTAATGCTTACACCACCACTCACTCCTACCTACCAAGAGAGAGAGAGAGAGAGAGAGAGAGAGAGAGAGAGAGAGAGAGAGAGAGAGAGAGAGAGAATAAGGAGGGTAAAAACGTGGAATAAGCGAAGGAAAGACGACTGTATGAGATGAAATAAAAAAAAGGTATATAAGAAAAGGAGGAGAAATAATGGAATAAAAGAGAGAATAAAGGAGAACGAAGAGAAAGAAGGAACAGAGGAAGGGCTCGAGAATTGAGACAAAAGAGGGGAGAAGGAAGTTTAAGTATGATAAAGATGGGAAAGGCAAGGGAAGAATAAAGGGGAATAGGAGAGAGAGAAAATAGAAGAGGGAAGAGGGGAGGAATCGATAAAGGAGAGAAGGAGATGAAAGAAGGTAAAACGAAGGAAGGAAGGAAAAGAGAGAGTTACATAGTTACATAGAATCACAGACCACAACAGACCTTACGGTCCACACAGGGTGATCTGATTAGAAGGTTACTGGTAGAGAATGAATATCTCCCCAGTGATAGTCGTAGGTAAGAATAGCAAAGTAGAAGGCTCTCTCCCCACCCTCCAATCCCTCCGGCCTGAGCCGTACTGGAAATAAAGTTAGGAGTCAGAACCTTGTGGAGTTGGTAGAGAAAACTCCACAAGGAAATTTTATAGGAAAGATAGAAAGTAGTTGAAATTTGGCTAACTTGCCACCTGTAATGGGCAAAAAATTATTCATTAGTAAACATCGAAAGTCGGGGATTAGATGCAAGGTGTTTATCAAGGCGGACGTTTGAAGCTATCTACTGTGTTACATTCTATTACGTTACGGGGAAGCCCATTCCATAAGTTGACGACTCGGTTAAAAAGAAATTCTTGGATTCGTGTGAGTTAAAAGATTTACCTATGATTTTACAGCCATTACCTCTCGTGTAGTTTGATTG